>JAWWML010002782.1:0-49462 GCA_035047165.1 Ormyrus rosae
AAAAATCGTTACATTAAAGTTAGTTAACTAGGAAGTAAAAATACCTATTTTATAGGTAAAATTTTTTAAAATACCTTATAAATAGGTATTTAATGTTTTCCATCTCTACCAGGGAATAAAAAGAGATAAAGCGACAGGTATTATTTTATTGCTCCTTATTGACCCAGCCAGCCATGGCTTCCCCTGTTTAATAAATTATTAGTGACAGAACCACTGTTTTTTGGACCAGACAATAATCTGCTTCTCTCTCCATGTAGGAACAAAATACATCCCCAGGCAAAACATCTGCGTTTGATGGCAGGAAAAGTATTCGAGAATCTTTTACAAAATAGAACGTGCCAGTAGAAGCGTTAGATGTGCTATCTTAACACCTGCTACGGTTAAACAATATGAAACATCACTAAGAAGATGGTGGCAATTCTGTAACACTAAAAAACTAAACTTTTACGAACCTAAAAGAAATGACTTATTTAGTTTTTTAATGAACAGCTTTAACGAAGGCGCTTCCTATGGGACCTTAAATTCAGATCGTTCGGCAATTTCGTTAATATCACAAGAAAAAAAGTGAGAACGCAAATGATCTCTAGATTCTTGAAAGGTGTTTTTAAATTAAAACCGACAGTACCCAAGTATGCTCTTACTTGGGATGTTTCACTAGTTTTAAATTATCTAAAAACCTTACAAATCACAAAATTAAAAGAATTGTCCGAAAAAACAGCCACCTTATTAACATTGGTGACGGCACATAGGATACAAACCCTGGCCAAAATAAAAATTAATAGCATAATAAAGACCCTTAGAGAGCTAGAGATCAAAATTACAGAGGCGATCAAAACCTCAAGACCTGGCAGATTCCAGCTTTTATTAATTATACCCAGTTATATATATATACATATACCTATTGGTTAGGGGAAAGGATGTTCTGTCGTCTGCTCTGTTAACTGTATTTTCTGTGATTTGGCAGCTATGTCGAGTCGGTACGGCGGTTTTGAGCTGTGTTACGGTTCTGTCCCTTTGAGCGTAGGTAAAATAGGTCGCTTCACCCTAGATGGTGTATGGAGGGTATTTTAATTTAGGGGCTTAGTTACAGGATGTAACACTTCACTCATGTTTTCGAGTCAACATTGAAAATAAAAACAAGAGATTTTTTGACACTTTAAGGAACAAATATGCAAATGATTAAAATCCACAAGAAAAGTGAATTAAACTGTAATAAGTTATTTATTTAAAATTTACGTGAGTTTAAATTTTCTTTCTCTCTACGAACGAAAACGTCAAAGTATCGAATTACTGTCGATTGAAAATCAAAACAGAAACTGTGCATGTTTTTATAGAATTTTCACAACTGCCGAATTATCCAATACACATATGCGTTTTATTTTTATTTTTACAAGCACATTTTATTTTTACATGCTCATTACTCCTTTCTTTTAACATTCTTTTTGTCTTATCTATGTATATATAACAACTAAATAAGTTGTATACGTCACTTTTAGTCATTCTATCTTTCAAATTTTTATTTTGAATGAATATTTTTTTTCATGTTCCTGTTTGGTAACAATGTTTTTTAAATCAATATATTTATATTTTTTTTAGTACCTTAGTGGAGCTGTTGGTATATTGTACGGAGCAGATACTTACTTCGCATTTAAACAATGGAAAGGATAGAACAATCTTTTTACAGAAGAGAAAAAAATGTTGAATTTGTAATTCGTACATGTTATAATATAATATACGTTAAGTCATAATAAGTTAAAATTACCTTACAAGATTTTAAACAAATTTTACATGAACATAAACATTTTGTATAAATATTATTAAAATTATAACATAATTCATCAATGTGGATATAAGTTCGTTAATTTAGTGATATTAACTATAGTTTTTAAAAAATAAGGTATTTTATTTTAAATTTTAAAACAAATTGTATATTATTATAATATTACTTACTTGAAATATAAGTTTTGCAATATTTTGTTCTTGTATTATAATATAAATGAATGATATAAGCTACAGGTGGATTTTAATATGTAGGAGGATCTAAATGTAAATAGGCATTTAAAGGTAAATAAAATGATTCCAAATATTTAATGAAAAAAATCATCACGTATTTATTTTTTGCAATGGGAACAAAAGGTTCTAGCTGAAAACAATATAGGTATTCCTTTATTGTAATTCTGGTAGAATATTTCAATCTCTGTTCATGCAATTTGTAAATTTCGATTACATCCCGTGATGGCAATCGAAGAGCTTATAATTTGTGTATATTGTCTTTGTATGTGTAACTTCACCTTAGACTAAATAACTTACGTGTTACAAGAGTAAATTATTAAATAATAATACTGTACATGCGGGTTTTGGTATACAAGTGAAATTTACGCTTCCAACGTACACATTTTAAGAATGCAATCATTGTATTCTTCAATTGGATTTAGGCTCTTATCATTATTCACTCGCAATCGCTAAATCTAAGTGTCTTTTAAATGTTACCATGTTTATTTGAGAATACAATTATGATTGTTTTTATATTTTACTTTTAATTTTTCTCAACTTTTTTTCGGTTCCAGTGATGTATAACTTTGTGCATATTATGTGTATAATTGAATAAACTGTATTTCGCCATTACTTCGACTTGATTCTCATGTCCCTTTGAACAAGTGAATGATAAGTAAGTTTTATTAGGTGCAGGGAAGCATATTTGGCGATTGATGTGGTGAATATGCGATTGCTGGTATATCGTGGAAATGAACAATGATCGCATTGACTTTGTCGTTTTGATTGATTTGTTTGAAACAGAAGGAATAAAACGAACACAATTTTCGAGGAAGCTTCGCAATAAAAACATAATTTGATTCGGCTCATTTTCTAAAACAATTTTGACATGAATGTAAAGTTGCCCCCTTATTGGACTTGGAAAATAACTCATAGGAACTTCTACCATGTACAACCGAATATAATTCGCTACATTTTTGTTCATCACAATAAATACTTCTCAGATATAATCTTATGTTAGATCGTAAGGAGCGGTAAGCGTTTATATTTCAGAACCCAAAAGAATCGATTTTTGCTCTTGTACTTTGAAAAATCTTGGAATTGATTACTATATCATCTAGTCATTCCGACATAGGAATTTTTTTTTATAGAAAAGTATCTAAAGGCAACTTGTATTCTTTTAAACTTAAATGCCATTAACTTCGTTACAACATGGAAGTTTTTTAATCATAAAAATCAATACCACTACTTTTCAATGAGCAATGAGTTTTAGAATAAAATCGACTTTTCAAGATCATGTAATTTTGCTCAAAGCACTTTGGTAATTGAGAGTATAATATTATATGTACGCTCGCGAAAATGTTGCAAAACGTAAGGTCTTCAATTTTTTTTACGAATAGGTGGGATAAGAAAGTCAGATAAACTAAAAATATGTTGATATTATCATTTACTAAAAAAATTTTTAAATTGAATTGTCTAGATTCTTTTATTTATACAAAATGTATTAAATAATTGGAATGATTAAAAAAAGATAAAAAAGAGACATTTTTAAGATTTTTAACAAAGTTTAATTAATCTATAATTATATTATATTAATTTAACTGTTGAAGAAATCACGTTTTGCAAAACATTCTTCATTAGGCATATATAAATAAATATATAGGTCTCTTTGATTACTAATTATATAAGAATCGTTTACCAATGAATCAATAGAACATTTAAAACAGTACTTTGATATTAATATTTGAATAAAATTAATAAACCTTTTTTCATTAACATACAGACATAATTTACTTATTAAAACATTTTAATAAGGAAACTGAAATCAGTTACGAATCTACTTCCTCATAATAAAAAATAAGTCTTTCGAAATTTGTATATGCAAAGGCAATTGCGCGTAAATGTACATTGTAACATATTATTTTTCAATCTTCAAATATGACGCCCTTTAAATAAAATCTTTCAAAAAACAACTTGGAACAAGATAAGATTGATAAAAACAAAACTCATTTCCCATTCCATGAATTCATTGGTAAATGCAGCTTACGAGTAAGAGGAAAAAATGGATATGAAATGTACGCGTAGAGTGAAGAAAGGATAAAATGGCCTCGGATCACAGGAATAGATCTCTCAAGCGATGATCGACGACGATGCCCCGTCGTCGTTAGCGGGTGAACCCTAGAAAGCCGTGGGCAACGGATGCTTGAGAATGCAGCCGACCGAGTCCTCGGCGACTAGGGTAAGAGCAGCGATGCAGTGCGGCGGTGGAGCCGGGACCATTGCCTCCAAAGTCAAGTGGTTGCCGGGAAACTGGCGCGAGGCCACTACCATTCCGCCCTGCGACTCTCGCAGCTCGATTATGCGCACTCCGTGCCGAGATCTCACGACGTTTCTGCGAAAGGAAATTATTTTTTATTTCAGCCGGTGCTCTTTTGCGCTTCTTACATTCTCCTAATTGTTCTTTTTTTTTTTTTTTATTATAAATGTACTAATCAGGAGGTATACAAAATTCAAAAATTCTAAAAGCATTCAATACGAGCAAAACCTTTCTACTTTTATACCTAACAAAAATATCTCGACGTTACCGAACAATTCGTTCTTCTCCCTTTCTCGTTAAAATAGAGCTTAAAAAAAGAATGTTAAACCAACCTCTTTCCATCGTACTTCAAATCACTGAAATTCTGACAGCGCGCGTTATCGAGATCGGAGTTGAACCACCTATGATAGGCGAGCAGAGTGGCGCAGGAGCTACCCCAGAAGGTGCGGTCAGTCTGGGAGGGAGTCTCGGGCGAGGGGGCGGCGATGCTCTTGGCGAAGGACCTGTTGAGCTCTGGACTGGCCGGCGCGGACAGTCTACCGGGGGACGGCATGCTCGCCTGCCCGAACAGGCCCATGGACGTGGGCCTGGACGTCTCGGACAGCAGTCTGCCGCGCCTGGGACTGGCCGTCTCCCGCTGGACCGTGACGGTGATGCTGAGCGGCCGGCTGAGGGCGACGGTCGTGTGCTGCGGCTCGCGGCGCACCGGGTTCCGGTTGGTGTCGATGCCCGCCGCTCCGACGAACACTCGGTCGACGTAGTCGAAGCCGCGGCCCATTATGCCGTCCCGCGTGTGCCCCAAGTCGAACGTGTGGCCCAGCTCGTGCAGGACCGAGCCCAGAGTCGTCGCCAGGCAGCCGCCGTGGGTGCCTCGATAGTTGCTGTCGTCCATCAGCTGTTCCGTGTCGATTATTGTGGTGTCTAGGAAGCGCGGGAGCACCTGTCAGAATTTACAATAGGAAAAGTCTATAGGACTGCGTGGCTTTCACTCCATTAAGAAGATTTCAAGTTTCGACTTACAATTACGCATTTATACACTGAGAGAAGAAATATAGTAAAAATTACAAATAATCTTGTAAAAATTACCATACTGTCTAGTAAAGCCGCCACAAACTGTCAAAACCCAAAAGATTACTATACTTTGTAAGAAATTTTACTTACTGCCTGGTAAATTTTCCTATAAAGTATGGTAATTTTTTTATTTTGACAGCCTATGGTAGCCTTACTAAGTAGGTGGTAATTTTTACTAAACTTTTTTCTCAGTGTATTAATCAAGTAATTTAACATAATTTTTTATAAGGATTACCGAAATCCATAAAAATTTTTAAATCGATTTTATAGATTTTCTATAGTACGTTTCGGCGAGGATATGGAAGGTGATCTCGTGAGAAAAGCCAAACGATACTTACATATCACATTGAGAAAAAAGTTTAGTAAAAATTACCATACTTAGTAAGGCTACTACAGACTGTCAAAATAAAAAAAATTACCGTACTTTATAGGAAAATTTACCAAACAATTTATTAAAATTTCTTACAAAGTGTAATAATTTTTTGGGGTTTGACAGTCTGTGGCGGCTTTACTAGATAGTATGGTAATTCTTACAAGATTATTTGTTATTTTTACTATATTTCTTCTCTCAGTGCAATATTGAACTTTATTTTATAACACGAGAGCCGAAAAATCATATAAATTAACAGACCAAAACTTGTGCTCTTGTGCAGTTTGAAGCTCATTAATTTTAAAGTTTATGATTCGGTCATTCGTGTCTCTTAACTATCAAACATCTATTGTCTGCAATCAGAAAATCCCCAAGGAATTACGACCTTCTGCCTGATCAACCCAGTATATCCATCGTAGTGAACCCTCAGAGACCAGCATTAACCACAAGATTCAGTGCGCGAACATCGAAGATCAATCTTTCACGAGAACCTTCCTGATATATTGATGGCTTTGCCATCTCTATTGAGGGCAATAAATCTGTGTTTAATGACCATTCTTTTTCAGATAAACAGGAATGGTACACGTTGAGAATAAAATATTTCATTTTTTTTTTTTTTAAATAAACTCGTTGAGTTTTACAATTTATTAAATATTGTCATGATTTTTTCTTACGGAATTTATGTAACAATTTAAGAATTTGAATTTGAATTATCAAAAATTAATTAATTTTCATAATTATTTTTAATTTTAGTTTTTGCCTACGTCAACTGAATTCTGCATGTTCTTCACGTTTTATTAAATTTATCGAAGCTATGGTTCGGGAAGATTATCTAACCAGAGCTTTTTATTGATTGAAGAGTCCATTATTTAGAATGCCCTGAAAAATTCTTATGCTAAGCAGACCAGTTATATTCAATCAATGTAACGAACCCACGAGGTGTACTGTCATATTAAACTCTTCAACCTAATAAACAATGACCACGCTTCAACAAGTTCACCGTTGAAAAAAAAAAGCGGATAATCAATAAAACACATAACTCGCTCAGTAGCCTAGAACGCCTCACCTGTGCCATGCAAGTGGGCCACGTATGCAGGCAAGCAGATCCAAAGAGCGCCAGTCCTCCACCGCCGAGGGCCGCGTGTCCCTGAGTCCTGGCGAGCGTGTCCTCGTGCGTCCTGGGACTGGGCGCCCCCTTGTATCTCGTGCAGGACAGGAAGGCGAGGTACTTACGGTCCTTGGAGGCAAGCGGCCCGGTCATCAGCTCCCTGCCTATGAGCTCCCAGAGCTCGCGCTGCGACATCGCCCGGGCCTTGTCGACGTGGAGGACGCTGTGCATGACCAGGCACTCGGGGCCGTCCAGATCGCGCTCCAGCTGGAAGGTCTTGCGGCCGTGGCCGGCCTCGCGCATCTTCTCCGCCGTGAGCGTCTGGAGGAGTCGGGCGCCGAGGCCGATGCGCGTCGCCGCGCTCTCCGGGGAGCGGTGCTCGCCTCGCGGACCCTGCGAGTCATCGGATTTACGGTCGGTTTACGAGGCGTCAAGCTGGAGTTACTGGGTTAATTTTGGGCTCGGGGAAAATGTTTTTTTTTTTTTGACATTTTTCTGGTAGCGAGGTTGGAAGCTCGGCGGCTTGGATATTAGCTAATTCGATCCAGGAATTTGTATGTTAAAATTTACGTGTCTTTATAAGTAACTCCTTATCTTTTATCGTTTGCAAAGCTGTGAAGAACTGAGCAAACGTTTCCTCTGTCTTAAATTGTATATTATTATTATTATGTTAGAGGGTCAATTATGAAACATGTCTACAAAAACTTTCATCGGATGGACATTGAAATTTTGTACATTACTTCTGCACAATACTGTACATCAATTTTACAAGTGCAATATTGATTCAAATATACAAACTAATTTCTAGAATTTGAGTTAGGTAACTATCCTTGAAACGTGCAAAAAAAACTCGTAATATAGGTGCTAGTAGTAACAGATTAAATTGGGCAGACTATTTTTTACTTTTTATAAACCTAATGTTTCTTACTAATTTGTGAACTGTTAAGTGCAAAACGAACTTTTAAATTCCTTACACAATTATTACATATACGTACACGATCAGATCAATAAAAATAATTTATCTAATTTTGACAATTTCATGCACTTAAAAAAAAATTGGCGAAAATACCCTTAATTCATCTTTGACCCTAATTCCGCACTGACACTTTTATCAATTTATCGATTCCAATTTTTCGCAACATTAACTCTCCAGTCACGCACCGATTGTGTTCGATTTCGAAGCATGCGGCAAAACTATATTTACAAAAAAAAAGCCAAAAGTCAAATTACAGTCCGTTAAACCAATACACGATATTTGATTGTCGCAGCCCAGTTTTAACAGAATTCCGAGCAAGGTCGTGCTGAGCATCAACCCCCTTTCATTTCCTTTGCCCTATTCGCAAATTATGAAGTGAGCTGTAAAATTCTTGCTCGTCACGCGGCACGTTTTCTGCCTCAAGAATGAAGTACTTGCCTTTTTGCTTTCAAAAGATTTCTCGCGTATTGAATCTCATCGCGTTCTCGACCGATTTTGGAACCGAAGAAATATTAAGAAAAAAAGATTTTAAAATATCTAAAAATTTATACATTTTGTTGAAAACATCTTTTTTTAAAAATATGAGTAACGCTGCCAATACTTTAAGGCATAATTGCTTTTAACAAAATTTATATTTAGACTTTTTATGACGTAAATCATAAGGATATTTAAAATACATTTCCTATAGAAACATAGTTATATTTTTAGTACTTGACGCATAAATTCAAAATATTTAAAGCAAGATTTCAGATTAACGTAAGACACATTTTAATTTTTCTGCAATTTCAAAATTAAAAAAGAATTTACGTGTATAAAAAAATTCCGATTTTTTTTAATTCAGTCTCACCCTTACTTTACTGAACATATTGATAAATAACGTTTTTTAACATCTGCAAGGTACTCAAATCCGAGCCAGAAAAAAATGTACAATTTAATTAAAAAATGAAAATTAAGAATCAAAATTAATTCGATAAGAACGAGATCGTTCTCTCAATATTTATTTCTGTCAAATATTTTATGATCATTTTGATGAATGGTCAAGTGCGCGTAATCCTTCGAAGAAAAATAATAATCACCTGAAAATATCCATCGTGACCAGCGCAAATCACGTAAACGGGCGTGACTCTTAGCCTAGTGGACCTGGGTTCGTAAATCAGGCTAAACTTCCGCTTGAAACCTCCGGCCTCGAGCTCGAACTTGTTTGTGCCCCGCTGCAGCTCAATAAGCAGCCGAAAGTCGCCGTTGACCACCGGCCACTCGGCGGTCTGCTGGCTCTTGAGGCCGCCGCGCACCCTGATGTACGTGCAGGCAATCGGCGCCCTGCCTCGAATCAGAGCCAGACTGTAGCTCAGGGTTTCACCCTCCAGGAGGTTCTTCACGTATATGCCATCCTGGTTGTTGTTCGCCGCCGACAGGTACGAGTTACTGCGGTGGTGATGCAGATGCAGGTTGTCTGTTAGGGTTGTGTCTGCCAGTACCTGTTGTGACAAAATTATCGAGTTTGTTCATTTACGCTCGCAGCTGACGTTCTCCTTCGTTATTCACAAGGAATAGACGTATTAAATGTATCTTGAATTTATTTGCCTCCTAAGAGTACTTTCGAACCTTAAATAATATAGAATTCTAACGTTTCGATGGAATACTATTTGTTTGTTGTAAAAAATGTATTTAAAGATTTAAAATCAATATTATTTTGATATACTTAGTGTTTAATTTGAAAAATTCATTAAACTTACTTTTGTTTTATATTTAATTTAGTAGAGAGTACTTAACAAGTTTCTAGAACGAAGAGTTAAGTAAATAATCACTGTTGTTTAAAAATTGTATTTACCAAGAATAGCTTAGCACTGTTCAAAGTTTAATACACTCAATCGATAGGCGTCTGCATTCATTTTTTATGACAATTAGTTCCATCTCTATAAATCGATCTAAATTACAAAAAAAAATTATTTATTTAAATGAGCTTTCATTATTTGCTATTTTAAATTCTAGAGTCGAATGTTGGTTTAAATTCTCATAAAATCATTCTACTTATGAAAAAAAAAAAAAAAATTATTTTAGTTTACGTACGAAAAATATAGAAGCATCTAGAATATTAAATTTTTTTGTACACTCTGGTAACTTAAACTTTTCAAGAATTTTAAATAAATCTCACGTTGCCTATTTTAAATTTTTAACCATCCTGTTAAAACAATTTAAAGCAACTATTAAAACAACTGTTTAAAATAATTCTTAAAATAGTATTGGACAATTATAGTTGTTTCTATTAATTTAGTAGATTCGTTTGATGACTTAATTTAATGTATGATTTTATATTCTATTCGAAAATATTCTGCTGAGATGAATATTAATAATGAACGTCGGATTCAATAGTTGGCATTTCAAGAAAAACTGGGGAGTTCTCAGTGAGTCTGAAAAATCCTCTATCATCATAGTCTTGATTTTTCAAATTCTTTAGTTACTAACATTGTTATTATTTATTAGTTTTTTCATTTCATGCGATTTTCAAAAAAATCAAAATAAATTTAAAGTATTCTGTTAATTGAATTTATGTAATAAGAGTAAATTTACATTGAAAGTAAAAAAACTAATTTTGTACTACTCTATTAAATAATAAGTGCTAGAAACTTTTTAGTTCAAAACGTTAAAAATCTAACGTAAATAACTACAAATGAATGCAAGCTTTTATATTAATTAATAAAAACTAACAAAGCCCAGAAAAGAAATTTAATGAAAAAATAAGCATCTGCCTGACATTATAGATTTTCGAAACCCTCGTTTTCTCAAAATCTGTCTTATCTCTCAAGTAAGCGCGAGAAGTTACTGGAAAGTGCTGCAATCTGGTGGCACAAATCGACAGCAGTCAATTAACATCCCGTTTTGTGTTTCGTCTGCTAGCAAGCGGCGAAGCAGACATTAGATTAGCAGGTGCCGTCAAATGGACTCGAACAAAATATCCGAATTGATTAACAGAATCAATGTGGCAACGGTACCATTGCACGAAGCCGCTAAAAGCAAACTCTCCTCGGTATCAATAAGTAACCACGCGTGAGTCACGTATCATTTGCCAGTGAATATCCTTCAAGAGAAAAATCAATAGGTACCCTGGGAAAAAACTAGCAGACACCGTTAAAACTCGCATGCCTAATCAATGAAAGCACACTGCACCAAATATCGACGACACATAATCCTTCGGCATGACAGCGGAAGTGGGCCTTTAGCTTTCAGAAACCCCTCGGCTTTCGTACGGCCTTCTGAACTCGTATTAATAACTAGATTTTAAACTCCAGTTGATACTTGTCGCTAGATTCTAAGTATACAACTATTACGGCGAATGATAAATGTTTTCTAACGTCAGCTGATCAAATCTAGTTATTATTTCGATTTCATCACGGTGTCCTCGACACTCGGCATCCTTGAACTCGTGTTGCCACCAGCCTGAAAGCTCGAAATCCCCTAACCTCGCGCGTGTCTCGTTAATCGCGTGCCTCGCTCTCCCGCAGTACATTCGAATGCACCACTCGTCCGTTCCGTTCTCTTTAACGCATATTCTCCCACGAGATCGCGCAAAAAGCACGCACTCCTCCGTCAGCCCTAAAAAAAGGGCCGCGAAAAGCGATGAAGATGATCGAGGTGCCACTCACCATGTTGGAGGCGCGCGCGGGAAGAAGAGACGTGTGCGGTGCTCGGTGCGATAAGACGTCGTCCGCAGGAACGGCAGAACAACACCGCGGCAGCCGGCTCCCAAGCTGCGACGGACTGCAGTCTGGAAGGTGCCGCTTGTCGACGCCACCGACACTCGCCACGGCTCGCTGGAGGATACAGGGACACGGGGAGCGCCAGCGGCTGCCGCTGGAACTAGCCGGCCGCACGCGCGCCCCGAGCCCCGAGGATGTACACTTGCGCACTCGGTCGTTTGGCACTTTGGTAGTTAGCTTGGATTTTTTTTTTTTTGTTTCCGGGTGTAGGTGTTGGATGAGGATGGGGAATGTATTGTTTGATTTTTTGGTGTGACTCTATAGAGCTTTCGCGAAGTACGGGATTTTTTTTGTTTGATTGCAGGGTGGGAAATTGGAAGTTAAATTATTGTTTTACGAATTTTGGTAGATTTTGCAGATTTAGATCTTTAAAAGTTCATGATGAAGTATTTAAAAAACATAACTTCGTAAGACTAAATTTTACGGATTAAGTTTTGCATCATTTACTATAGTTATTGAACATTGAACACTATATTTGTATTTGATTGCGAATTAGACTATGGTATGCACTGCTTAAGGGCGCAATCTACATCGTTTTGAGGGCTACAAAACATTAAATTCCAAGTAGAAACTAAAACTTGCATACAATATATGTAAAGAGCAGAGCTTCAAAATTTAATAGTCTGTTGGGCGTATAATAAAGCTTAGTGCATTCTATTCATCTCAAAAGAAAGTTATTATAATAAATTATAACAGAAAGGTTTACTACAATTGTTATTTATTCGAGATTTCATTGAATAAAAAAGTAAACATAATTAAAGTGTACAATATCATTATAACAGTCTCTAAGGTCATAGCGTTATTAAAGCAAATTAAAAGTATCGATTTTCTTAATAGCTTAGAAAAACAAACATTTTTTTATTTAAAAATATTTTTATAGAGTAAATTATTATGGTTTAAGCAAGCATGTAAATTAAAGTTGATAAATACTAAAAATTATTTTGTTTTATACTAGTGTAATTTATTTTTTTCTTTTTCTAAATTTGTACAAAACTATAGCCTTACAATAACTAACGCTGTACTTTTTCTACTCGCTGTTAAATCTTTCATTTCCTCGTTTAAACATCAATAATCCGAGAGTTGCTTAGTAACCTTTTACTGCAATGCCAACACATTTGTTGCTCCACAATGCTGCTAAAAGAATGTGCAAACTCTCACCGTACTCTCCTAAAATTTCTCATCGATTAAACAGTCATATTTCGCCCTAACTACTCGACTAAATAACCTCGGCGTTCGCTTTGTGAAAAGGCATCTTTAAACATCGCACTTCAGCGTAAAACCAAAAGCGGCGACTCGCTCTTCATCTCCTTGGCTGATGGGTAAAAAAAAAAAAAAATTCGAGCGCATAAATCACTCTCATCGCGGCAATTTCCAGCGTAATGCTCTCCTTCCTCGTAATACATACAGACTCATCTTTCTCTCTCTCTCTCCTCCGCAGTGGTGGCGCATGACGCCCTCCGTACCACCCCCCAGAGGCAGCCGACAGGCAGGCGCCCCGTGCGCCAAAGTTTATATCGCCTGCAAAACCGCCGCCGGCCCCGCGGCTCTGTGTGCGAGGGAAGTCGTAGCTACGGGCGCGAGCTCGTGTGTTGTTCGCTGTTTGTTCCTCCCCGACTGCCGGGGGGAGAGAGTATTTTATCGAAAATTTTATTGCGATCGTTTACGCGCGAGGAGCCGGGTTTGTATTTATGTCAGGTTGAAAGGGTGAAGGGGCAATTGCTGTGGCATGTGGTAAGTTGTCTGTGGGGAACTTTATTTGAATATTTTAGAATGTTTCTTGATGATTAGTTTTCTTTTTTTTTTGTATTTATTTTTTGACGCATTAGGTCAAATGTCGTATTATCTATAATAGGAGCAATCGAATTGTTAGAGAATTAGTTGGTAGAAAATTATAATTATATATATAAAGTATAAAATAAAATGAAAATAAAAATGGAATACAAAAAATAAATTCGCGAACTTTTGAGAAAAGATAATAAAAAATTGTTTTCAATTTTGTCTGTTACTACTGGTCGGATTTCTGTTAAACAAATTTTATAGTGAAATATTGTCATATGGCATTAAAGAATTTAAATTATTAATTATTAAGTACATCACATGTAAAAATTTGCCACAGAAAATAAAGATCGTTTTTAAGAAAACAAAATCTATTGTCCCCTGGTAGAGATGAAAGTATCGAAAATTTCCAGGAAGTAAAAATACCTATTTTATAGGTCAAATTTTTGAAAATACCTTATAAATAGGTATTTAATGTTTTTCATCTCCACCCGGGTCTTACCAATTTCGTTTATTACTACTGGTGGCCTTAATCAAGTTTGTTATCGAAAAATTATCTGTAATAGAAGTATTTTGGATAGCAAGATAGTCAAATCATAATATCTTTTTAATAATTTCGCTTTGAAGTAAAATTAGAGCAGACCATAAAACTTCGTGTAAATCATTTTTTAAAAGCTTTACAATTTTTTACACATTTTCGATTCTTAAAATGTACTTAACTTTTCTTTGTTATATTTAAGAAACATTGACCTGTCGCTAATATCCTTTCTTGGAAACGATTTTTATGCTAAAAAGAAAGTAGAGCGTATTTCGACGTTTTTAAATGTATAATAAAATATATTTTAATAAACTACTAATGATCCTGAAAATAATTCATCTTGAAAAACAGTTAATTTTGTATTTTATAGGACTGTTTTCATCTCGAATGCAACATAATTTTAATTTTGTAATCTTCTTATTAAAAGATTTTCGAGTAATAATTAACGAATTTAGTCTAAAGATAGGATTTGCAATTTCGATTTATTGTAACGTAGTCTAACATATTTTTCTGTTAGAGGGCTTTACATGAATTTTAATATCTGTACGAAATTTTGGTTATTGTTTCAAATAACATTGTACCTTTAAAATGAGATCTTAAAATCAAATTGTCAAGTTTTTCTCACAAAGGAAAAAAAAGGAAAAAACATAGATAAACTACTATCAATAATTTGCAGAATTTTTTATAGGAATCCGGCTGACATCGGAATCAAATAATTTATTTAAAAAGAAGTACTTTAGATGGTACTCAACTTGGTTTAAATTAAATTAGGATTAAATGAATTAAGTACATAAAATAAATACATCACTTCGGTGTATGATCGTATATGCTTGAAATTTCTTTGTAATCTCAGTTCGAAACTATAAAGGTTTTGTTAAGTCAATTAAAAATCTTTAATATTTTAAAATTACAATAATATATTTGAAATTGACCTGCATATATATTGAGTGATATTATCAAAATGTTTAACTAAAGATTTTCGACACGCGATGTAGCTGTATAAAAATTTCCCGCTTCCGTTACAACGAAGCTAAGAAGATTAGAGCAGAGGCCCGGAGAAATGTCACCCTGTCTTAACATGCCAATCTAATATTGACGAAGCATGCTTAATTAGATAACCCTCTTGAGCGAAGTATAAAATAAGTGTTTTGTCAGCTTTCGACGAGACCTTGGCACGAGCGAAGAATCGATTCTTCGACCAGAATCCATGCTTCAACTTTAGACCTCTTTATTTTTATAGGCTGTTTTATTACGATACTTTTTGCATTTCAGGAAATGCACTCATTTTTTTCTGATTGGTTTGACACGTTTACTAAATAATCAATTGCATTGTTAGTTCTTGGTAAGATTTTTTGTTTTATGAAATATTTGATTTAATTGCATTATTACATCTTTTTAGTTTAATTGAAAGAGATTTCTTGTTTTATCTGTTATCCAATTTTACTATTTGTCAACTGTACAGTTACAAAAATTCGCTCTATATTTTACTAAATATACTATTACGGAACGAATAATTTCGAGCAGTACACAAACAAATTTCCAAAAGCAAATATAAGAACCCGCCCGGCGAATCCCAACTTTCGGTTCGTTTACCTCCGCTTTATAAGGATCCTACTTGCGTTTTATGCGCCGCGCGCGATTTCCAGCCGTCCTGAACGGAGGGAAAAAGTGTAAACAAAATAATTTAGCCTCTATTACCTCGGCGATTTCTCTAAGAGAAGATACCCGCTCCGATTACGGGCGGAAAAACAAAAGCAACGGGAAAGGACAAATCGACAAAGAGAGGAGAGCGAGCTCGGCGCACGTACGCACACCGGAGAAAAGGAACACAGACGCAGGAAGCACGCTCGCTCTTCGCCGGAGGAAGACGGAGCTCTCTCGCGGCGGCGGCGGCTCCTCTGGTATATATAGCTATATACACACCCGGAGACGGCTTGGCGCTCGGGCCGTTGAACCTTCCGCCGCGGTGTGCCGGGAAAAAGCCGCGAGAGAGAAGGTGCAGCGAAGCAACTTCCCCGCAAAAATTTCTATGAGCTTTCATTGGCGGCTAATCTTTGCGCGAAGGGAAAATCGTGTCAGTGGGTCAGCGAAGCGCCGCCGCCGCCGCCGCCGCCGCCGCGCGCTCGCGAGTAAATAGGCGCACTTTTCTCTCTCTCTCTCTCTCTCTCTCTCTCTCGCGCGCGCGCGCGTGCACATGCACTTTCTGCAGGGAAACTGTTTCCCCGTCTCGCTCTTTTATGGCAGTTTCAAGTGCGACGCCTTTTTTCTTTTTTTTTTTTTTTTTCGTTCGCCATAGCGGAGAATCGAGCGAAGAGAGTCGCGCGGGAAAAAATCGAAATCTCACACGCCGAGGAATGTCGCTTTTCGACTTCTTTCCTGAAGAGCGGCGAAAACGTATTATTTTACCGAGGCGAGTCGAGAGCTGGAGCTGTTTTCTTTGTCGTCCTTTTCCTCGTGAGATCGAAATCGATTGTTGGCTTTTCGATTGACGACGGATCGTCGCGCGCGTCGGAATTGTTTATGCTCGTGCATTTAGCTTTTGCGAGGACGCTTTGTTCGCCGGTGGCGGACGTCGATGGTAATTGTATTTTCTGCTTTGATCGAATATGCAGATATTTTCTTTTACGAACTCTTGAAAGTAAAGTAAATAAAGTGTAATGGTTATAATATTGTTAGCTAGAAAAACGACGTAAATGGCGTTTTATCAATTTTAATGCGTACTTAAATGTAGGAAATCAAGCTGATCCACTTGCTTAAAGTGAATCTACAGTATTAAACGGAGGAAACTTGCATTACATTGAAAGTGGGTCGATTTGTTTCCTACGTTTAATTAAGTAACTTTATTATCAAAAAGTTAAAACTTTCACAAAATTTTTAATTTTACTGACCTACTCCTTTGAGGTAATTTAATTACAATTTTATTCTAACAATTATACGACTTTACGTGCATTGACCAGAAGCTCGAGTGCTGTTTTTACACCCGTCGATACCCATTTCTTTGATGTATCAAGGGAAGGTCTTTCGTTACGTTTCTCTTTAAGTCAGATCAGCATTTTTTATCAATTAAGTAGTAGTCTACCATTTCATCTAAACCATGTCACCTTGATCAGAGTTGTAAAAGCGTAAACTCCACAAAGCATTAATTTTTTTTCGCTGCTTCTTAAACTACGTAAAAAGATGAAAGTATTTGCAATTAAAATAAGTATGATTTTATCTGTTTTACTGCTCTGGGCAGGTGTTGGGGTGACATGATTTTGTTGGAACGTTCGACTGTTTTAAGCCTTAGAAAATATGCAGGTACAATTTGAAGACAAATCGATCTATTAAATGACACTAACATTTTTTTCATTAGTCAACTGTGATTAATACCTATCAGTATAGCTGCAAAATGATATGTATTGACTTGCAATTGTTTATCTTTGCGCATTCAATTGATCTGTTTCATTGTTGTAAATCGTTTTCTAATCAACTCTGTGATAATTGTACTAATAATTATCATTATCACCAGATTATATATAATGCTAATTCAAATAAAGTATGAAAATACAATGTAAATGATTATAATGCTAATTTGGCAGAAATTTAAACCTGTTCAGTGTTAGCGAAAGATAATCAATTTAAAATTTTACTTCAAACATTAAGGCAGATTATACAATATTGTATTTTATTAAGCTAATGAAACGTTTAAAGTAATCATAGTATAATTTGTTGTGCATTTAAATTCAAATGTATTTATTCAGCTGTTAATCTTTACCTTTCATCTTAAATAGTTACGCTTCTTTAATTTGTCAATCAAATAGTACATATATTTAACGATTCTTAGAGGAAAGATTCAACTTTAGAAGAAATCTTCAAAAGGAAACAATGAATCGAAAAATTCTTTTTCAACTCACAATAGAAATACGTAACGTCACCGCAGGTAAAAAGCTATCTTTTCAAATCTTTATATAAAACATTCACTTATCAGTTTGAAAATAAATTTCAAGAAACATATTGCAAGGCACCTTTCTTATTTGCGGACGACTGCATTAATTGCCGCTTTCCACTTTAATTGAAAATTGAAATTCAGAGCACGAATCTTGAAAACAAAGAAGCAAAAAAAAAAGAGCCCGCTATATATTCCCTCGTATTTTACATTTTCAAAAAACAATGGCTGCCACTTCGCTCTCGACTAGCGGCAATTGAATTCTTTTTGCTTCGAAAACTCCAAGAGAGAGACCGCGGGCGCACTCTCGACCTCGACTCATTCACAAAGTAAGTTCTCCGGGGAGGGATAAAAAACACGCGAGAAAGAAACCCGGCGTTTATTAGCTACCGATGCTCAGAAATCCTCTCGACGGTTGCGCGAGCACGAAAACTTCCGCTTTGCCGCGGAACGGGGTCAAGGTCGAGAAGGGTAGCGGGCAAAGTGCTTAGGGCGCGCACGATGCAACAAGCGGGCACGTTTCATGGTGGTACTTCGTGAGACATCGCGGGCTTCGGGGATCAGCTGATTGTTGCGGAAGCTTTATTTTGCGTTGTTTTAGACGGTACTCCGCTATATGTAAATTATGTAAAAATAAAGTTGTTCTGAATCTGAAGTTATATATTGTTGTAAAACTGTAATATTTTTAATTGCATTAGTTTTGCAAAGAATTTGTAGATTGAAGTTGGGCAGAATGGCTGCATGATGTATTTGGCGAACTTATAGTGAAAATAGAAATTTTGCAGCTACTTCAAAGAGTAAGTTGCCCTCTTGCACGTGCTCTTACTTTTAAATAACGGGTCAGTAAGTTAAATAATTAACAAAAAGAAAAACACAAAGAAATTCCCTTGTTGTACATAAATTTTAATTAGTGAAGGCTTGAGGGCCAACTCTTCAAAATTCTGATCTCAAAATTAACAAGAAAGCTAAAATATAATAGGCTTTTGTTAGTGAAAAGCACTATATATTTTTTTATAATTCTACGTACATGGATAAAAAGGTACTTGAATTCTTTTAAATTTTTTATTTGAATGAATTTGTAAGGATATAAATAGCTACTAAAAATTTGAGTAGAATCTCGTTTTAAAGTATTTCAACTGTAAATAATAAATAATCTGCATTGCAGGTAGTAAACTTTCAAAGACTATTCACTGATTAATCTTCTGAATTATGTAAATCTCCCTTGTGAAAAGCAAAAGAGTATACTTGAATAATACAATTAAATTAACTTGTAAAGTAATGTCTTTGTAATATTTACAATTGCACCAAAGTATTATAATGTTAAATTATTGCCATTTTTTGCTGAATATTAGTAATTAGTTTGGTATCACAAAATGTCTTTTAATTAAAAGAGAAATTAAGCTTGTGAAAATCACGTTATTAGTATCTAAACATTTATTAAAGTATATATAGTAGACTCCGTAAAACGTGTGAGTAATCAAATAAAGTAATTTGTTGCTAGTTAAAAGCAAAATGAGATTGTTTTCACAATAATAGATTAAGCTGTGATTTCTTAAAAACTGCAGCAACTTTATATCGAAAACAATTTTAAGCAAATATTGTGTTTGCAAAAATTAATTTTAAGATTTCTTAACAACTTTCAGATCTGAAAAAGGTCTGCCGGTAAATTTTTCCATCGAAACAGCAGATGCATCATCCGAACGAATAAACTTTAAAATGTTTCCACAACATAAGAATATATACAATTTTATCTTATTTCTGCACAACCCTGGCCCTAAAAATATTCTCCAGAGAGCTCTTGCAATTTTGCAATTGTTGACTTCCTTATTATTCAGAAGAATCTTCGATTCTTTCCTTAATCTTCTTTAAAAGTTAAATCTTATAGGAAAATTTAGTTTCGCCGCAATATCCTGTTGTTGTTTGTAAAAAAACGTTATATTTGAATTTTAAAAACTTTTTTTTACTAAAGAATAGATGTTTAGTAAATTTTATGGAAATATTTATTTATGTAGAAAGCATCACACAATTAAACGAGCAAATTCTGAATTTAAAAACATTCAACTCTTTAAGAAATATCAAACAGGTCGACTTGCATGCGCCATTTCCTACAATTGTAAACATTGAAAAAGCCTTATTAGTCCCCAACGAACGAATCGAGTAAAAATATCGCTTCGGACTTGGAAAGTGCATAATTGAAGAGCGGCTAATTGAAGGGTTGCCCCGAGTGACACATTTCACTTCCTTCAGCGAGAGACAACGAATCGCAACTCCTAGCATCAATCGGATTAATTGCCAACGGCAGCTCTCTAACACATCCGAGCGAGCGATCTGCATGCTCGCGGAGCCACGCGTTTGTGCTACTTTTAGGCCGCGGCGAAGTGCAATCGAATCGAAAACGTCTCTCTCTCATCTCCCACGGCGAGTTTTCTTCGGATGAAAGTGCCCGCGCAAAAAGCCGGGAGAGAAAGAGCCAGCGCGCACCGGGCAGAGCTATCTCCTCTCCGAGGTTCACCGGCCGAGAAAGTATATTCCCTCTAAGTGTGCCAGGCATTTTTGAAAATTGTAGCGACGATTGCGCGCCCACAATCGACCCACTTCTGCTGAGGTCAAAACCCTCGATTTCCAGGCTCCTAGCGGAGAGAGATCTCGATTGCAAACTTATGCCTCGCCGTAGACGCCGGTGGCTCTTACGTGTGGGAATCGGACGTTCGAGTAACGTAATTAGTTTATTGAAGATGATAAAATTCCTCTTCGACTCTGGTTACCTCGAAAAGCGGAAAGCGTTTCCTCGCTAATCTTAATTACTTAGAACTTTTAATAGTCCTTTTTAATTCGTTTTTTTTTAATTTAGTAATCTATTTTATCTTATGAGACCAGCCATATCTAAAACGTGACGATTAATAAATATCTTTTGGGAATAAACATTTTTCGGCTTTATTTCAGACAATTTTGGGCAGAAAACATAAGGTAAGATTGATATTTCAATTTAAATTAAGGCATACTTGGCATCATAAATCTCTAGCAGACTGTTTAAGTCATTTTTTATAGTGATAAAGAGTAATAAAATCAGAATTTTCGTAAACAATGCTAATTTTAAATAATGAATTTATCGATTTTATATCCATCAAAAATCATGTCTGCAAATATATTATTATTATTTTCATTGCAGCTGCTGTTATTTTTTATTCGCGACGTTAAATTTACAAATTCTTTTTAAAACATTTATAGTTTGAATACTAGCTAATAATTTAGAACAATAACTAATAAGGAACTAGAGTCATAAATAAAATTTATTTTTAACGCGTTACCGTGAATCACGATAGTGGAACATAATAGGAGGTAAATATAACAATTGAAATTTAATTCTAGTTAGACTTAAAGAAAACAAAATTAATCCTGGGCCTTATTCTTATTCCGATCTTATAATTTTGCGTTATTTCTTATTTTTTTTTTTTAAGTACGAATCAAAGTTTTCCTTAAGGAAACTCTATATAATCTTGTTTGTTTTCATTATTTCTACCCCCACCGAATGAGGTAAATTTTAAAATGGGCATATCTTTAGATAAAGAATACATGTTTTTACCAAGAATTCATAAACAATTCAAACATACTTATAAACCCTGGTAGAGGCTTTGAAAAGTTTTTAGCTAATTTTAAGTCAGTTTTATAGTTAAATACGAAGGTTTGTTATTATTTATTATCATTTTCAATAATTAAATATGTTTGCTCATGAATGTTTTACTGTATTTTATCTTTTTATACGGCTTTCTAATAGTTTTTTTATTCAATTTAGGCATCGATTATAACTAAAAATATTTTCATTTGAAATGCACGTTAACAAGTAAAACTGGTTAATTTTCTACCAGAGAAATATTATATTTTTTTTGTAGATTATTATTTATAATTCTTTGTTTTAGCTAAAATACAGTGTTATTTTCTATTTAATCTGTCTTGAAGAAAAGTATTAGTATTCCTTTACGTTAAAATTAAGACTTATGAATGAACTATGAGAGAAATTAGATTTTCTACTTACTAGGGCTTTTATACGAAAATAGGGACAGGTTATAAGGAATATAAATATTGCTTATTATTACGTATACCAATAAATTATTTTTAATATTTTTAACAAAAATGATATAAAGCGTAGCGTACGTGGGTGCAGTTGATTTCTCCAATTACTGTTAAACAACCCTAATAAATTCAGATATATTTATTGTTTGTAGACTTATATAAGTATTCATTTCTATTTATTATCGTTTAAAGTTAGTTTAAGATGTTGTTTAGTAGACTGTCTTCTCACTGTCGTCGTCACATCTTTTCACCGTCGTTCTGATCTCTATTTAGTAAAGTCGTCGAGAAATTTACTATACTATAAATCCGCATTGACTCGCATTCTTTAACCTAATATAGCTTATTTTAGAAATCGAGATTCGATAATAATAGATCGGTAGCAAAAACGTTCGATATTGAGGGCATGGAACATTTTTTGAAATTAAACTGTTGCACTGAAGAAATAAATAAAGAAAATGTAATCTTATGGATTATAATAAATTTACAATTTTTCTATTATGAAAAATTAATTTGTAATTGAAATAGAGTACAAGTTACATTTAACAACATAAATATGGAACATTTTCTAAATCTTGATAGGAAAATTTTTATTATATTATTTTTGATCTTCTAAATATTAATTTTTACATTATTCTAAGCAACAACTTATTGAAGTGCCTTTGTGTTTTGAAGCTTGACAACGGTGTGCTTCATCCTATTAGAACAATTTTACGATTCAAATTTTTTCTTGCAAAGTTCACTGACACCGACACGCTCTAGTTGCAGAGATGCACTTTCTTAAGATAAATGGAAAAAAAGTGCAAGTAGGTGACAGCCATGCAGAGAAAAAGAGCTGAAAAACAACCCGTGCTTTTTGCTTTGTTTAGTCCTATGTTAATATGATCTTCTTTGCACATATTTTAAAATATAATTTTTTCAGATGTTAATTATAATTTCGGCTTATTTCATATTTAAAAACATATTTCGAAGTTTTCACCGAATCCATTACAGAGTTCTGATCCTCTATCTAGTACTTATCCCACAGAAAGGGAAACACCTGTTTAACCCTTTCACGGGCGACACTTAAAGCATTATTAGCGTGCCGAACGTTGCTATTAGAACGCGCCTGTAGCGATTTTAGGGGGGACAGCACGCACTAAATCCCAAAATTTAACCGCGTAAATTTAACCGAGGGCCTTTATCCTTTCGATATTTATATATTTTAGGAA
This sequence comes from Ormyrus rosae, assembly GCA_035047165.1. Taxonomy (NCBI): domain Eukaryota; kingdom Metazoa; phylum Arthropoda; class Insecta; order Hymenoptera; family Ormyridae; genus Ormyrus; species Ormyrus rosae. Next base: position 23,111 of record JAWWML010002782.1, read on the forward strand.
CACTAACGTTAATCTTAATTGTTATAAAGTGACGGTTCACTAGGATTGAGATTTATAATTTAATTTTCGAGTTCGTATTTACTCATTTTTAATAGTTGCCCGCGTAAAAAAAATTACGTTTGGGCAAAGTTTACCCAAACTTTACTTTGGCATAACTTTACGATAGCATGGCCAACGAGACTTTCCCAAACTTTCGAATTTAATAATTTTTAATATGAAAACAACTAATTTAAATTTCCAAATGTAATAAAAATAAAAAAAAAATTGTCTGAATCCGTATTCGAACCCAGGACCTTTCGGTTCTTCCGGCAAGCTCTTTACCGCTGAGCTATTTATTTGTTTATGTCATTAAAATTACTTGTTATTGTTATTACTTGTTACAAAAGCTATATATATATACGCATTTAGCGGTGGCAGTGGCCCCTGTCGTGGCGGCTTCTGGATAGCCCCTAATCTATCATAAAGTTATAAAACGATGTAAAAAGGAATTGAAAGAATACGAAGCAACAAAAAAATCTATGTAAATTGCTGTTCCCCGATTCCTTAGCTATTCTCTCGAGTGTCTTATTTCACCTCGGTGTCTCTCCTATTTATTACATTAATACATATATATACTATAGTATATATCTTAGGAGAAAAGGAGTAGAAGTGCACAACGACGTGTATTGTATTCCTTTTTGCGTGCCTTTTTCCATACTACGTCTATTACCAGTTCTATTTCTATTTAACTCAACTGATACTAACTTTAGGCTCAGAATTTGTCAGAAGCTAAACTTTCTTTCCTCAAATACAAACAATATTTGCATTCCTTTTTCTGCTTTAGTTTATTTAATATCATAAACTATAAATATAAAAATAAATTAATAAATAATAGTTTTAAAAAAGGAAAAAATCACCTTCAAATTCGCAGCAAAACTGTAGCAGTTGAAAAAGTTTATAAAGTAGAAAAATTTTAATCTTATAGGGTGGACAAGTGAATCCAAGATATCGATTGTTATAAAAATCTAAATCTGAGAGAAAAATTACGCATTCCAAAAATGAAATGAAAGTTCCACTTTGCCTACGTAAAGTTTTGATAATTCGAAAAAAAAACAAGCTTTGTTTATCAGATCGAAATTCATAAATTAAGTACAATTAGTCAGTAGTAAAATTGAAATGAGTGAAAAAAATTTGTATAAAAAGTAATAGAATTTGTTTTGTAATCAAACTGAATTTACGTGATAAGAATTTTGATTTCAATGTAATGTATTCTACGATAAATATACAGGTACGAAAGGTAAATTTTTTACTTAAAAATTTTTTAACAATAATTACGTTAAACCAAAAATTGTCAATACAACTCACAGAGCAAAACCATGACCTACAAAGGTACAAATGCATGAATTCTCGATTCTCTGCTAAGAATTTTTAAGAATGAAAATTAGAAACACTTGCATACTTTAACTTATTTAGATTAATTCAAAGTGTTCGCACAGTCGTGAAATAAGTGTGCAATGAATGGTATACAGAAAGCCCAAGTGACTTTGTTATAAATAAACTCATGGCGTTTTTTATTTACATACTCGTAAATTAAATTTCTAGTCGCATCCCTCGAGGTTAGAGGAAGGCTATTTCTTGAGAGCGCGAATAATTTTCAGTTCACGGGAAATTTTTCACGGTAAAAACTAGCGTTTGTTCATAGTTATATATAATTATTATTAATAGTTACGAATGATTCACACTGATAAGTCACAGCATTTAACAGAGAGGATAACATCGGTATAGGCAAGGTAATACAGTAACTCAATAGTTATATATAATTCTTATTAATCCTTTTACATGATTCACACTGATAAGTCACGCACGATTTGACGAGGATAACGTTTGTAATGACAAGGATACGAAGTTTTTTTGTAAGTTCTGCAACGTCTTTTTCAAAATCATTTCGTAATTATTAAAGATTTTGATTGATAATAACAAATAGAAGATAAAAAGATAAAAAAATTATCTCTTATTATATTATTAAACAATATTATTGCTTTTAGCAGATAATTATTATTAAATTTAAACATTTTTTAGTAAAAGATAAACTAATCGAAACTGTAATTGATTACATAAATTATTATTTAAGTTGATTAAATCCATAATATATTCTGTATTTAAATGGAAAAATCGAACTCTCGCTTCGATTTTTAGTAAATTACAGTCATTGAAAAAATCCTATCATTTATATCCATGACATCCTCGTTCCGTATTGTTACTGCTATTAACCTAGACACACTCGGAGCCGACTGCGGCATGTAGTTCATTGTCGATGATCGCTTCTTCAGGAGTTAAAGCGTCCATAAACTATTAGTCTAAAGGCGCGCTAAGAGTCTCGTGCGCGTGCGCACAAAATCTCACGATTATCCGCGCGCACGTGCACTAATTCGTTAATCCTTATTCAAAGCAGGTGTGTCTATCGGTTTATTTCGGAATCGATTCAAGAGTTATAAATCTAGAAAGCTTTTCGGTAAGTCTGCTGCAGTTTGTGAATGAGCTTTTTCCGTGTCAGTCGAATTTCATTCTTTCACTTTAAATATCGGACGAACAGATTTTAAGTAGACTTTCTTTTTATTTTTATTCTTGTATTATTGATTGTTTCAACTTGTTTAAAAAAAATGTAATGCACAGCTAAAGCGGGCAAGTACTTTTCGCACGAGTACGAAAGTTATCGCCGAGCCGAGCTTTGCGCGCTATATATAGTTGCACACACAATATACTATTTTTTGATAACATTTAAAAATATGAGAATTGTTTACTTTCACTGCTATTTTTAACATCAAAAAAGGATGGTATTGCAAGCAGACAGAAATTGTTATATGGATATAATAACCAAAGTTTATGTTAGAAAATTATTTAAAAAAATGAAAAGATAACGATATACTTTAATACTACTTAATTCATATATATTGAACTATCTAAAGTCTGATAATGAAACGGTAGTTATCTAAAGAATACATCACGTTTTACAGTTTTTTATCACGTTTTACTACTTTTATCACGTTTTCAACTCGAATTTTAACGTTTTAAACTTCAAGATATAAGAACGAAACAGGTGCATTTTATTTTTAATTGATAATGATCTCTAGATATAGTTTGGAAACCTCTTAAGCTGTTTACATTGAAGATCAGGGAACGTACTTTAAAAAGTTTATCGAACCCGGCATTCTTCATTGTAATAATTATAATGACTAAATTATCGTTTATCTGTGTTAAAGTTCGATATTCATGATAATTGTCCACTGCGAAAATTAATGTTTCATCGAGAAATGATCACTTTTCCAAATCATTACAATTTTTTTTTTTGCTAAAGATACAGTCTCCAAATCTGTTCAAGAAACAGACAAAACACTGTTCCACTCAATCTTTATCATTCTATACCCTTCATCAGCTACCAAAACGAGAGAAACTCGATAAACACCGGCTCTTGACGAAAATTATCCTTCGCTTCTTTCCGCGTATTACAACAAGATCACAGCCGGCTGGGGAATCAGGCCGCCAAGGAATCGGTGACCGGCATCCTAACGATTGTATCACGAGCCGATTTTTTTGAGGTTTAGACACCCAGGCGGTTGTGAAACGCGCGGGTCGCGCGTGAAGATTTGGAAACTGTATGACATTGAAGGAGCGGGCCACGATGACGACACGCCAACCAATATCACGTGGGCCATCTGCGGGACCAACGAACTTTGATAGATGTCGGAAAGCAGCGGCTGTTAAGGGCATCGTACGAGAATGTCTTAACGAGTCTCATTAATTTTCCTCTCTCTCCTCGTCTATAATGTAAGCGTTTTTCGCTACGGCCCTCTCGCTCTTTCTCTCAAGGAAAGAGAGAGAGAGAGATTTTTTTTCCTTTAGACCGGCAGTTACTTTGATGCGATTGAACTTATACGCATGAATTTTATCAATGACTTTTCCCTTCTCAAGAAAGTGCTTGTTAATGCGCATACGTAACTATTATAACGCGTAACATTAAGCAATTTTTTGAATTAATGTGGGCCGTGCATGTGGTTAAGGAAAATATTGTAAGTGACGGACAGTTTTAAATTATATAATTATATTAGAAAATGTTAGATCAAAACGTGAATGCATTTGTATCCTGAATTTATTGTTGCATATATACATCTTCAGTGCTTTAATTTGGTTTTCTTACATTATTTTAAATAATTTGTGTGATTTCCATCAAAATAATTATTACTTTCTCTTTATTTACATTAAAGCGATTTTACAAAAAAATATGTATCAGCAATAATGTACAACATTATTCAAGACAGACGGAAAATTTTAATTATTTTATTCCTATGACATCTTTATACCAAGAACTAAATATCATATCTTTTTTACTCGATTAGTTCAGCACAGTTCAGCCTTTTTTTTTTCAAAAAGTTCAATCTATCAGAAAATTTCGTTCGCAGGTTGAAAATCGAAATCGATTGCGGCAAACTGTACTCGTGAACGGAAAAAACTTCAATGCTTCGTAACTTCGAAGGTATTTTGCCATTTGTATTCCTTCGAGACGTGGAAGCACAGAGAGCTGTGCGCGCGCGCTCTCAATGTTATCTCGCATTTTAAGTGCCGTTTTTTCAATCACTTACGCAAGCCACACGTTGCCATTTTACACGTCTGATAATTAAATTAGGTTAGTGAATCCTCGCGTCCACTAATTTTTAAATTATTGATAAAACGAATAATGTAGTGTGCTTTATCGATTTTGATGCCTTAATTTTTAAGTGCTTTATTAATCGTAACATCAATGACAGTTTTATATAAAACTATAAGTTTTATCTCTCACAAGGAGAGTATATGACATTCGGGTGACAGATTCCGAAAAAAGACTTCCGTAAGAAGACCCCGATAAGCCCAGCCGGCGGCGCAGGGGGGGGGGGGCAAGACTTTTATTCCACACCCGACCGAAAAACCCCCTTTTTGCCCCTGATAAGCGGGGCGAAAATGGCATATTTTTCCCGAAAACTAGTTTTGCGGGAAAAAAGTTTTTTCTCCGAAGGGGAAAAAAACTTGTTAATTCTAAAATTACAATCCTTTCATTACAAATAGAAGTCCTTTAGTAACCAATTGATTTCCTCTTGTCCTAAACCAATTTTTAAAGTTGAAAATACATTTGGGTTCAAAATGATTTCCTTTTGTGACCAATCAACTTGATTTAGAGAGGATTTTCCTTGAGTCACATGAGGAAATCCGCTAGGACAAATATTGAGAAAAATTTCCTCTTCTGACAAGTGGATTCCTTGTGTAATAAGAGGATCGTTTTTTCAGTGTACGTAAATTCTCAATATTAAAGGGTCTATTGGAAATACTTAATTTTTATACATTTATTTAAGATAAAAAGAACAATTCATCTATTCGTGCAAGTTTTGGGGAAATTTTTTCCACGCCCCTTCATTCCATTTTTGTTCAATTCTATAACCGTAGAATAAATTAATTAAACTGAATACGGAAGAAAGTAAGCCAATCTTATTAAAAGAATTTCGTATGTAAATAAATACTTTTGTCAAATATGGAAAAAAACATTCCTCATTATGTTTAACTCTTTTTTTAATGGTGCCATTATTAATTTTACAATTTATATTGGCCCGTATTTTATTCAAATATCTGTCTGATATTAATTAAAAGCGCAATACCGAAAGGTATACAACACGAAATCGATAATCGCTCTTGCAACTCCCACGCGTTTCACCTAATTTACCTAGTTGATTAAAAAATGTTCATATAGTTCAAAGCAGAAACGGAAACAACCAGAACGCCTATGGCGCATCTTATTTTTTGAGAGAATTGCTCCATAAAATGCCGCGTTTCACTTTCGACGCCCCGAACTGCTTAAAGAATATAAAAAATTTCGTCTGCTCTCCGCGTGTCAAGGACAACGTGTCTATTTACGAATACACTATGCTCAAATGATATAAGCGCTCTCTCGACGCGCGCCGCCACTTCGATATACATACACACCTTTCACGAAAGCAGGCCCGGTGTGGGCGCCGAAATCTTGCAGATGCAAGAGTTCAACTTTTTTTTCTGGCACATCTCGCCGCTTAAATAAATCGATAAAATACGATGAGATATGGTTATGGATGCGATTGCGGCGAAAAAAAAATTCTGCGAATGAATTATGTTTGCATCATATAATACCAGAGATGCACAAAAAAAGTGAAATATTTTCTGCTCGAAGCTGCGTAAGGTGATTCTTGACGTAAAACACATTTTTTTTCTTGCAATTTAAATTATTAATTGTCATATTATACCGTTTTTTTAACCGTAAAATCTACCTAAATATTTTGTTATTGTTCCTATATATTTTTAATTTTCTTATATATTTCAGAGCCTCTTACATTTTTTTACGATTATGGCGTAAATGGGGAAAAAAGTTGTAAGCAAACAATCAACAATTGATAATTTATTTTTCTGACATTTAAGTCAACGAAGAACGTTAAGTTAGAATTGAGTATAACGCGAACAAAAAACATCGTCGCCATACGTTCGACATAAAAACTAGATCTAAAATCCATTATTTTAAGTGCCCGGAGAACTGCTTTTTTGCAATCGTTATTTTCGTAACATTGTAAAAGCTAAACGAGTTCTCAAGTGCCATCCCGAAAATTCCCCTTCCGGCACATTCCTCCAATAACGCAAAAATATAACGTTGATCCGAACGGCGTCCAACGGAGCTAAAAAGGAATCCCGCTAGAGGCATCGGGCGAAAAAAAAGAGAAACGAAAGAATTAAGAAGTTGGAGGTTGCCCGGCTCGCGTCTCGGATGCGTATACACGCGTCGCGCAGTCCTTTTTCTTTTTCTTTTTTTCTTTTTTTTTTGGTCGACAAAACCAAGGAGAGACCTCTGCAACAGTCAACGTCCGGATGTCGAGTATAAACTCGTGGGCTCGAGAGCCGACGGCGCGCGCGGCCGGCTAGCTGTCCTTGACATGCTGAAATATTAAGTCCAGTCTGCGAGGAGCTTGGTATGGGACACCTCTCTTGAAAAAAAAAAAAAAAAAAAAAAAAAGAGAAAAAGGAAGGCAGGGGGAGAGTCGCGCGCGGAGCCGAAACTGTTATTGTGCAATCGTGCGCCGAGCGGCGCGTGTCTTAGCTGTACTTGATGGCTTGATGATATTGCCGGAGAAGGAATTTCGAGCGCGCCTCATCGAGAGAGAAGAAGAGAGGGCGAGGAAGAGCGAAAGAGAAAGTAAAAAAGAAGTCGGAAGCAGAAAGTGAGAGTACTCGTAGCGGCGCGTATATACGCGAAGGGGGAAAAGAAGGAGAGGATACAGAGAGAGAGAAAGTGAAAATCAGGAGGCGAGGAATCGAAGGAGTCCGAGGTGTGGGCTAATAAAGAGAAAGAGAAACTGGAGATTTCGATAAAAATGATTTTATTGCTAATGGATATCGGCGCGTCCGTCGGGATGATTCATTTCCAGTTTCCAGTTTTTGCGTAATTGCAAAAAAATTGTGTAATCCTTCGCGAAGCTATAAATTTCAGAGAATTTTTAGTTCATCATGTTAATGGCCTATTTTTTTCTCGATCAGACGATCGATACGCAAAAATAGAGATCCGAAATAGGGTGATAAGATCCGACGAGGACGAAAAGAAATAAAAATAGCGTTATTAAGTAATTTGTTTATTGAATGCGCGTGATAAAGGCTAACGCGGCTAGAAAATTTATACCCTGCAGTTGCAGAAACAATATTTCATGCTGATCATTTTTTTTAACGTGCACGCATGCTTTTGATCACAAACATAAATTGTCATCGACTGCTGTTTTACCTTAAAAAAAATCATAAATTAAATGTTTTCAAAAATTGCAGCGATTTCAACGGTCGACAGTTTTAATAGAAAGGAAATATTATGTATTACTACACTATTATATATGTTCTGTTTGTAAATAATTACTTGTAAATATTACTAATTTTAAAAAGATTAAATGGAAAAATTTTTTTTAATAATTTTTTTTTAATGCATTTGAATTTAATTTCATTAAATTTTAGTTTACTTGTAATCACGTATAGTTATGATATATCGTGAATAGAAACAAATTTTTTACCGTTCAAAACTTTATAAACTTTTCAAGAGCTACCAATCAGTTCAATGCATCCTGGAAAAAAAAATACAGAATCAGCAAATTCTCGAAAATACCAAAATATTAAATGAATCGAAGAAGAAAAAAAAAATGAACGAGAAATAAAGAAAGAGCCAGAACATTAATGAACAGACTAAGTGTGATTAGAAAGAGAGGAATGAGGTGAAAAATGAAGGACAGACATTCGACGTGTACTGTTTCACCTCGTTTAAAGTAGCCGAAGAAGCGTCGGCGCTTTTTTTCCCCACCGCGGAGCGTCGGGCTCCGAAAATGCGTAAATTCGCCGTTTTCAGGAATTCCATTCATCGCGATATTATGTTCAAGGGGAACGAGACGGTGAAATATGACGACTTTTTTGCGCGCACCTGCGCTCGTGTTAGTGTATGAAAGAACCGGACGCTTTGTTTTGTCAGGCTATTGCAATCTACCGTTATCAAGATCTGATTCGATGACATTTTTAATTATACACGTGTAATTCTGGAAAGCTAAAGGACTTTTTTTTTTATTGTTTTAACGTTAACGATTAAAGGATTAGAGGAAATTTAACGTTTAAAAGCTTATATGTACAGCGTGCGTAATGTTAAAAGATACGTTTTATAATTTTACATTTATACAAGTCAAAATATGTGCACAGTACATTAGAATTGAATTAGTCGAGGGAAGAAAAAAAAATTATTCGTAGGAGTACGGGAGAAAAAAAACTCATTTGTACCTTCTAATATGAATTGTCTATTGTATAATGTAGAAGCAGGCACGAATTTGTACCAAAGTATCGAAAGTGCACAAAGTTTTAAGCGATTTAGAACGGAAATATTTTGAGTAGACAAGTTCTCCGAAATAAAATCTCCACTCCTGCAAGCGTAAAATTTGATAAACAATCTAATTAATTTGTAGCGTAAACAAGCATGTATTTCAATAAGAAAACATACACACACTTTCATTAATTTTATTTTGTAGGCCAAGGCTCATCTGAATTTTCAACCAGCTCAAGGTGTCTTCTGTTTTTCGTCCCTGCACTGCTTGAAAAAAAATAGAGACAGAATCTTCGATAGCCATGAACTTTTCTGTGAACTTCGTCGTTGTATTCGAGAGACGAAATTCTCTTCGCTTACGTAAATCTAAGCTGGAACGTTGCGAGTCTCGATTTGCATACGAGTTTCTGGGATATTGTATAAAAAATTTGATATAATCTTTGTTTTCCTTCGAAAAACGTTTTAAAACAAAAATATTTATTTAGGTTTCTTTCAGAGCTTCGTTTTAACAAAACGTTAGCGGTTAAAATAATGTCCTTTTTTACACATTATGACGTTATGTTACGTTACGTAATAAAATATTGAAATTACTGTAATTTTGATAAATAGTATACTAGTAATTTAACTGATTTTAATTTAATTAAAGTTAATTACAGTTTGGTTAATCTAATAACTATAATAACTCACTAAACTGTCCATAATCACATATAAATTACTTAACGCAAAAAGCGATCACCAGCCGAGTTGTGAAATTGTGTCGCCAAATACATTAGAATTCGAAATGGACGGCATTCCGCCGAAACACAATTCGCATTCGAGATCCGGGAATAACCAAGCAAAATTGGGAAAAAAAGAAGATGGAACACTTACACGGCGGGCCAATCGCACTCTGCGCGACGATGAATGAAAGTGAGGCGCATAATTTATGAATAAGCACAAGTACCCACGGCCTTGAATACATTAAAAGCCCGTGGCGCAATAAAAAGTGTCGCGGGCCGTCGTCGTTTAAAGAACTAACTTCCATATACTTGCTCCCGCGTCTACCCGGAGTCGCCGTCGAATTTACGCCCGAGCAACCAGCTGTCTTGGAATAGGAATAGTTTGGAATTTCTCCATTATGTTACTCCGATACTTGCGAAAGATTATACACCGTACGGGACATGAGGATACATCGCAAAAAGAGAGAGTTCTTAATTAATGATTCGCAAATTTTTTTCCCTATCGATTTTTTACTCGCTGGTAGTCAATTAAAAAAAGGTTTCTTTTCTGAGGCTTATGTAGAAATTGTCACCTGTTTTACGACTTATTAGCATAAAAGATTCTTTATAACGGTCTACTTTAGTATAGTTAAAGTTTTCACATACGCCGCGATAGTTTGAATTTTTCAATGCACAAAACGTACATTTTGAGACAATTGAGTATTAAAAAATGGTAAATTCTCATTAAGAAAATATTTTTTACAGCTGGACTTGATACAGATTTCTCGTACCGTTCGGAGTCAGAGGGCTCGAAGGTGTTTAAAATGTAGGAGGGAGAGTGGACCACTTAACGAATTGCCTCTGCAGTATGTCGCAGTTCTTCCTTCTGCCTCGCTCTGGTTCGCTCTTTTTTTTCTCTCCTTTCTTTCTCCCGTTCTTGCTCGATCGTTCGATGTGCCCATTTTCATTTTTCTTTATCCCTCGGGATTCCGGCTCTTAAACTAGAAAATCTGTTAGCTCGCGTTGTATCACGGCTTTCTCTCTTTCTTGCACTCGACCCAGATAGATATTTCGCTGATTGTTCGTACCTGCAACGGAAGATGCACTTCGCGGATATGTCACGGGCATGTGCGCTCGATACGTTCGTATCGTAATTTAATATAGAGAAAGTAACTATAACTTTTTGCGGAGAAGATGTGCGCGGAAATCGATACCCATAAGTAGAGATGCGGAGTAGATTTTTTTAATTTTTCGCGATTAACATTTATTTTAACAACTGGAAAGGACACTTTGGATAATTGAAATAATTCAATCGATTTTTATGAAAATTTATAATTAATTAATTTTCTTTTATAGATTTTACACATTTCAATTATTATATGGTATACAATTTTCTTAATAACTCCTTTTTATTACATATATTTATATTTCTATAAATGGCTGTTCAATATGATAAAAACTATGACGTCAAAACGAACATGAATATTACCAATGCATATAATGTATCCTATAAATAACTGAAACGTCAATATTATTATGTCAATATTGGTACGTCACTATTTCATCAATTCATGTATTTTATTCTAATATCAAAGATATCCGTAAAAGGCTCTATTAACCAGGCAGTTTTAATATAAATCTAAAAAACTATTGTATTGGATAATATATATTTTAAATTTAAATTAAATTGAAAATTTTTAGTCTCTTCGTTTTGCAATATCTCTTAATTTTGTATCATCTAATGACAGTAATATTAAACAGATGTACATGTAATTAAAGCAAGGACAATATTAAATCTCTACCTATTTCCAACTATCTCAAACAAGAAACTTAGACTGCGTTACAAAACGACTCCTTCTTTTTAGAGCAACGGATTTTCGTACACTTTCAGAGAACAATGTACTTACGTACATTTGAACGGAATTTCTAAAATTTGGAAAATCCATCAAAAGGCGACTGAGCTCGTCTGCTTGCCAGCTAGGGCAATAAAGTCTGTCGGGTCGATATCAGGCGCCGCTCCGACGATTCGAGAATGATGACGCTCGTGCGCGCGCGAAGCATAAATCAAAATTTTTCATGAAGAGAAACGCAAGGATCATCGGTCTTGCATGCGCTTTTTAGTTTGCTCTCTTGTTTGTATTGTCGCGCGGCCTTGTCCGAGATTTCGTTTTGGGGATGCGTTCCTTTTTGCCGGGCAGTCGATAATTTTTTACGCGAAAGAGCCGGTTGCCTTGTTTGTTAACCGCATTACGTTTATTGATTGAGATATAATATTTAAATGTTTTAACGTTTTTTAAACAGGTCTAATATCGATCATATAATATCGATATAATTTAAAGTAAATCAAAATCTATCTAAATATAATAATTTTTTTTAATTATTTGCATGTGAATGAGCTAAAATTTTTGTTGCAATAAATTACATAAGGTATTGCAATATTTAATACAATAATAAAGATAAAAAAATTTAAAAAAATTAATAAAAATTTTTTTATATTATTATATATCTTTAGTACTTTGCACTATTTATTGTGAAATAACAATTGTTAAACAATTTGAGGTAGTAAAATTTTAATTTTTAATTCAATTATTTAATAATAAAGCTCTTAAAATTTTATAAAGTAACTCTTTCAAAAAAATGTATCAGTTTTTTCTAAGCTCTCACAATATTCAAAACAACACTGCTTTCTACAGTTTTCAATACACTGAAAAAAAGGTTCCTCTCCTTACGAGAAAAATCCTCTCAATATTTACGCTAGCGGAATTTCTATTTATAAGAAAAGGATTCTGTTCCTCTCAAATGGATTTCTATTTAGTTGGAAAAACCATAATTTTGTCTGAAAATGAAATCTGTTCCTGACAAACAATATTCCTCTTATTACAAATAGAAATTCCGCTAACGTAAATATTGAGAGGATTCTCAATGTTCCTCTCGTTAGAAGAGGATCGTTTTTTCAGTGTAGAAATGGCCCAAAATATTCTACGTGTAAGATAGTCTAAAAATATAAAAATTCATTATAATAATGTATTTTTTGCCTTTGCTTTTAACGACTTAAAACGTTATATAATGTAATTGTAAAAATAAACCATAGCTTGCCTTAATTAAACATAAAACGAAGACTACACTCAGAAAAAGAGTCCTCTTATAAGGAAATTATTTTCTTCTGAAATCAATCCGCTCATTATAAATAGCTTTTTCCTTTCATATCAAATAAAATCTTTTTGAATCGAAAAGTCATAGTTTTCATGAGCAGAGGAAAATCCTCTCGTAATCAATCCACTTGCGTACAAGCGGATTTAAACTAGTCACAAAAGGACTGCTTCCTCGCCATGCAATCGTTTCGTCGAGAATGTAATTTTTATATGTTACAAAAAGAACATATTTTCGGTTCTCTTTCCCGATAATAGTCTTTTTTCCCCTCTGGCGGGGTGTACCGGGGCTTTTTCCAAATAGCACATTCCAATAGCACTCCGCCAGTGGCGGGGCTTACGCACTGAAAAAAAGGTTCCTCTCCTTACGAGAAAAATCCTCTCAATATTTACGCTAGCGGAATTTCTATTTATAAGAAAAGGATTCTGTTCCTCTCAAATGTATTTCTATTTAGTTGGAAAAACCGTAATTTTGTCTGAAAATGAAATCTATTCCTGACAAACAATATTCCTCTTATTACAAATAGAAATTCCGCTAACGTAAATATTGAGAGGATTCTCAATGTTCTTCTCGTTAGAAGAGGATCGTTTTTTCAGTGCGGGGATGTTTCTTTAAAAGTTTTTTTCCCCTTCGGGGAAAAAAACTTTTTGCAACAAGGCTTTATTTGTGTTTTTACAAGAGTTTTTTTCCCCTTTATCTTTTGACTTTCTAGCGTGTTAATTCTAAAATTACATTCCTTTTATTACACATGGAAGTCCTTTAGTAACTAATTGATTTCCTCTTGTCATAAATCAATTTTTAAAATTGAAAATACGTTTGCGTTCAAAATGATTTCCTTTTTTGACCAATCAACTTGATTTAGAGAGGATTTAGAGCTAGGACAAATATTGAGAAGAATTTCCTTTTCTGACAAGTGGATTCCTTTTGTAATAAGAGAACTGTTTTTTCAGTGCATCATAATTAAAGCAAGTGTATGTTAATAATAAAAGCATGTTTAACAAAATTTATTTCACCTACGCTGAAAATGTTCCTACGTAACTGCGGCTCATCGGAATCACGCAAAGATGTCTCAATAAATATCTTCTTCTACCTCAAATACTGTAAAATTATTCAGCCGCTTCAGAAAAACTAAATTAATTATCTCCTTCCACGAAAGACACATCGACCCTTTCGGTCCGTCCATCTGCTCCCTTTGAAAAGGGTATCCGACCATTTCCGAGAAACACCATTTCCGTACACCGCACACCGGCTCGGGCCAAAAACTCCGATCCCTTTGAAAAGCGTGGCTCTCCCTGAAATTCCCTCCCGAAGCATAATATCGGGCCGGTACAAGAAAAAAATCCGTTGCCGGCGCTTAGACCGGTATTCTCGCGTAACCCTGAAACGTTTTCATCCGGCCGCGCGCTGCGCGGGGAGAAACAAGAAGAAAAGGGATCTCTATCTCTCTCTCTCTCTCTCTGCCCGCGCGTGCAAAAAGAAAAGTCCGGAGAGCGAGCGGGAATCACTCGTTAGGAATGTAACGCTCGTGTGAACCGGCGACACGCGCGCGAGAGCAGGGCGCGCGGGTCCTTGAAGGAATTCTTCGAGATTTTGATTAACGAGGGGTGAGAGAGAGAGAGAGAGAGGGAGCTCCCTTTTGAAAAGATTCCTCCTCTCCCGCGGTCCGCTCTTGTTGCCTTATTTTGCGCGTGTTTTCGCTTTCGATGCCCACGAGCTCTCTTGCGCCGCACGCTTCTTTCGACTCGTTTTCGGTCGCTTATCTCCTTTTGCAAGCCGCCTCCTAGAATACAATTGTGGCCGCGCTCGCGCCTTCGCCCGGTGGCTGGCCTTTATTTCGAGAAACGCCGACGGTTTCTTCGGCCCGAGGAGGCGTCCTTCTAGAATTTCATCCAGTTCCTTTTGGGGGGAAGTTGTAAAAGCCCGTTGGGAAAGCCCAGGAGAATAAAACGAAATTGGCGAGGGATGGACGTTGGAGTCTTTGATAAAACCCCCGCTTTTGGTCGCGAGGCTTTGTCGCGGCTGAAGCAGGAAAAAGGTTTTGAATGAACGAGGTGCGTGTATCGCGGGTATGAGATTGCTGCTTTTGTAGGTGAAGAGTGAAAATCTAACTTCACTCTTTGTATGAAAACTTTCTCTGTTTGCTAGTGGAGCAAAAACTGGGATATTCTAGTAATAAAAATAAGAGTAAATTTTCTTCAGGGAAATGTAGAAAGTAGAACGAAGAGGATGTGCAAGTAGGTTAAATTGAACTTCAAAGAGAATAAGCGTAATTGCTTTCCCATCCGTCACTTCTCTCGCGGACTCGAACTGTTGTAAACGTTTGCTGTTAAAAAAACTTTTTTTAAATAATTTTCTTACTTATGACATGTTCACAAGAGAGAATACTCGATTATCTAACTAAAAATTAATTTATTTCATTTGACAGTAAAATGGGTTTGTATAATGTTTTGCGCTTAATTTAAATCATTGCAAATTGATATTACGACATTTTTATGTATCTTGCAGGATAGATTATAAAAAATTTTTAATTAAAGCTTTATCAAATATAGCTCTCGTTAAAAAAAAATTTGTTTTATAAATTTTGAAGCATCTGCTAACTTAAACGAATATTTCGGAAAATTATCACTCGCCAAATTTGCACAGCAAATATTTACAGCTTAAAGCACAGTTAGTTTTAAAGAACGCAATAATAATCTTAAAATTATCCTGAGCTTTACTCCCGGCCAAATGAGTATAAAAAACTTTCACTTTCCTCTCCTTCAACCCGTACGTCTTCTGCTCCCAAGGGACATTCTCTCTCTCTCTCTCTTTCTCTCTCTCCTTCTCCCTCTCCCCTTCTTTACCTTCCGTCTCTTTCTCTGAAACTGATTTGCAAGACCGGAGTACGTCTAGCCTTGGCTTACTGAATCATCGACCTTCCTCCGTGCACTCTCTCTCTTTTTAGATTCTTCTTTCATTTTACTTTTCGCCTCCTGTCGCCTTCCCCGGTTGCACGGTCGTTGAACTGTCAATGTACAGCTGCAAAGCAAATAGCTTCGAGCGAGTGGCTCTTTCGCCGGTACTTTCTCGATTGCTCGTCGATTTTACGCGCTTCAACGTAAAGTTTCGTTAACTTTTTTTTTTATGTGAATTTTTAATAAAAGGTTTAAGCGAAAAAATTGGGTTGCACGAAAATTAGTTAATTAAACATTCTGGGAATTATAGGATTTCTGAGAAAAAATGTGAGTCAAGTGCGACTTCTAAAGGTCAATAGCCCGTAACAGAAATCAAGGAAACTATTCGAAAAGAGATCGAAGGTAGTGCTTTTCAAAGAAAAGACCTTTTGTATCTACATGGGAAATCTGTAACGTTTTTCCCTGACAAAGGATACATATATCACAGCTTAAATTTGGAGTTAATGGAATATTTTCATTGAACAGGAGAAGACAGAAGGCTTTCGGAATGGAAACCCTGGGAGATTTTTCCTAATACAACACACCTGTCGATGTTGAAAGGCCCAGCTGCTAATATATGCGTTTTCCGAAACCTCTTTTAAAAGTCAACGACTTTTTTCTTCTAGGAGATTTCCAGAACTGCTGTTTCATTAATACGTAAGTTCTTATAAGAAACAAGTGATTGCCTCGTAATATATTTTTCGATACGTCAGTTCATAGTAAAAAATGTTTAAATTTAAATTAATACCTTGCTGTTAGCAGAATTTTAAAAAAGTTGCAATTTGAGCTAGAAGCCTCGTGAGATATACTTACAAATGTGATTCTTATGAATGAGAATTGACTCGAGAAACATTTTTTATTGATATACTTTCGCAGCTGTTCAATTCTGTTAATTTTCTTGCCTTCTTAGAAGTTTACTCCAAAGAATGTGAAAAATGAAGAAGATTCTCCTTGCATTTCAAAGACACCGAAAGTTTTTTTCACTCATATTATCTTTGAAATTTGAGTTTTACTCAAAGCTCAAGGACAAAATATAATTTAAATAATTAATTAGAGATTTTGTCAATTTGTTAAGTTTATTTATCCAACGTTTCGATCCCACTGGAGATCCTCTTCAGGGAAACAAATAAAAAGTCAAATACTGATAAAAAAAAATCAAAATATAATTTACAACATACTCATAAATTATTTTAATTACACAGATTATTTTTTCCCAATTATAATACAATAATATTTTACAATAATTTTTACTACCATTAAAAGAAAAAGAATAGTCCAATCCCTGCATCGATTTAAAAATTCGCCAGAAAACACAAAGCCAATTAAAATTCAAGCGAAGAAATGCTAAAAATTTCTCCTGCGAGAAAGCAATCCGATCAGTGCCGGATGCCGTCCAAGGTCAACGTATCTTGTGAATGGTTAGGTCTCACTCGGAGACCCCCGAAGCGATTCACAGAAGGTATATACGCGGCACCTGTGGAACTAGCATCCTGTCCCCATCAATTCCATCCCCCCTCGCGCGCCTTCCCCATTCCCGCAGCTTCCCCCCCTTTCTCCTTTTATCGCTAATCTTCTCGGAAAGAGGATCGATGCGTAATCGAGGCGCCTACCCCGAAATTCACGGCCGAGCGAGAAGGGACCGACGAACGTCTGGAGGGAATAACAAAAAAAAAGAAGGCACTTGCACGTGCGTGCGCGGCTCTCTCTCTCTCTCTCTCTCTCTCTCTCTCTCTCTGCGTGGCGGTATTCGGCTCCATTCAGTTTGTTTTTCAACCTTTTTCGTGGTGCAAGGAAGAGAGGAGCGTGCGGACGCGTCCGCCTAGGATCGCTCTCCCTTTTAAGGAGGTGACTCAGGGGGTTGGAACTCCGCTGGGTACCTGATGCATCGGGAGATCGTAAAAGCAAAAGGACCTTGATGATATATATACGCTTTCGCTCTTGGTCTTTTGGAGAATAATCGCCGAGCTATTTAATGTATGCAAGAAATTTAACACTTGCTGCCGAATTCTTCGGTCGGGAATCATTCATTTGTAAAACAGAAATATTTAGCAACCTTCCGTACTTCGGCTGCTACGCTCGGATCTTTCTAGACGCTGGCTGAAACATTATGATGCAATAATCTTTATATGTTTAATAATCGGCCTTTTTGTACGGTCATTCATCTTGTGCTGCATATTATCAAAAAAATGTATCCGTATGAAAAAAAAGGACGAAGCACATTCCAAACTATAACTAATAATATGTATCTACATTTGTACGATAAAGTAAATCTGTTTTTACTGTATTATTAGTATAAAAGCTAAAAAAAAAGTTTAAAATAATCATTTCAAATAGTGTTTTTATTTACTTTTCTTTTATTATTTTTATAAGCAAATAACAAATCATATAATAATAGTTATATCTATTATATGTATCTTGTCAACCTTCGTATCTTGGAGATAATTCAGTATTATTAGATAAGAATGATATGGAAATGAAGAGAAGTAACTTTTGCAACTTATGCTCAACACTTTCTATCACACTGATAATTCTATAAGCACATGGAAACCAAATTACAGAAATATACGTTGTACCAGTAGAACTGATTTAATTATAATAGAATGAACATCAATGAATTTCTTAGTACATCCTTTTTTAAAAAATTAAATATCCAAAATTCACATTTTGAATATGTTCGTTTTAAGTCAACATAAGATAAAAAAATGTACCTAAATCTTTTACAGACTCAACTGTGTCTATTAACGCCCCGTACATTTAGATTTACTTAGGAACCAACTGATATTCTCCTTTATTCGGAGATCTCTCGATGACGCTAAATCAAAGTTGTTTGTTACACATCCAGCAAATCGCTGTTCACATTTGATAAAAAAAATGTGGGACAAGATAAATAAATAACAATATATAAATAAACTTGTATTTAAATTTTGATGTATAAAATTACAAAAATAAACAATGTATTTTTAAAACTTTTTTTTATTAATTCAGTGGGAAAGTTAGTATTTTCGAGATTTAGACTTGATACGCTCTTTTTTTATTACTTCTTTTATCACTATTTAGTTAAAATTAGTCTATGGAGTTTGTGATAACGTTTTTTATTTATCTGCTTAATTTTCCTCTCTTTTTTCCTGTTACTGACCTACGCAATGCGACTAATAAAAAGTGTTGATTCTAAAATACTCTTTTTCTGATTGTTGTTCTCTGAATGGATTATCTACAGTAATAAAGATACTTTACTGTTTACACTACAACTGCATTAGCAAAGGTTCATCTTGATTACACCGCCTTCAATTCAAAGAAATTTAAATCTCAAGATGTCAAAATACTGCGTTTGCATTTTGAACATAAGTTACGTGTTTTCTATTAAGAGATAAATAAAATCGTTAAAAACTAGAGGTTATTTAGTGCTATAAATAAGCTATAAATAAATCATTTAGATCATCAAACTAATTGAGAAGCTGATTTTTCAAAATAAATAAATCTTTTTAGCAAATAGACAACAACATTTTTTTAAATATAAATTTGTACAATAATTTATTCTAGAAAATTTTCTTTATTTTATGCTTTACTTTTACTTTTAATAAAACTGTTTATTGCATATTTAACAAAGCTGAAAAATTGTTGATGAAAATAAAATTTGTTAAGTAAATCAGACAATAAATTTGCTATTTAAATTTAGAGAAGCTCTTTCATCTAAAAATAATGTTATAATATGGAATCACATTGATTTTTATAACTCAATAATAAATGAAAAAAAAATCTCACAAGGGCTTAACTTCCTCAAATAACCTCTAGAAAAATTTGTCAGCCCGATCCGTCTAAATCTCTGCACTACACACAGCACGCATTTCTTTTTTTGCCTTCAAACGAATCCTAATCAGTCCCGCAGATTTTCGAGGGAAGCAGTAAATTTCGCACTTTTGCAAATTCGCCAAAGGCAGGCTCGCGCAGACGACTGTTTTTCGTCGCGCCTCGGGGTGCTGAGCGTCGCAAAAGAGCAGGAGGATCACCGCCGCCGCCGCCGCCGGCCATATCTGCAGCATCGACGACAAACTACACGCACTTGCGTTTATAGGATGAAACCGAGCGGGAGAGGAAAGGACGTTTCGCATTTCCAAGAAAATCCGAGACCAGACGATTTTCGAGATAACGCGCGCTGCCACGCTCTCGGGTCTTTATCGCGCGCATATTTCCGCTTCTACTCAAAATACAGTGCGTGCCTGCGTACTTTTCTTCTTTAATTTGGTAGGAGGCCTTGGCGACTGATGTTCCACTTGATAGCTGCGTAGTGCGGTCTTTGATTTTTCTCGGCGGCTCCGATCATTTGAGAAATAATGTCTGCTGTAGACATGAAACTGCTGCATTGTTTTTTTTAACTTTTAAGAATTATCGGATTTTTTCTTGTGGCTTAGTGAGCAGGAATAAGTTTTTTATAACTACTTTATATTGATTGATTAATTAATTTCTTTGTTTCTAGAGATCATCAGTGACTTGTACACGAATGTCTAATTTATTAATTTTCTTACAGACTTCATTTTGATAAAGTCTGTAGAATCTTGTTTGTGTTAAATTTAATCAACTTTAATAATATTAAAACTTAGAATTTATTAAAATATTTTAAGATAATTTAAGTTATTCAATTATTAAATTTAATTAAAAATTTTCAATAATAATTTCTGAAACAGCATCAAATAATAATGTTAAAAAATTAATATTCTAAAATAACATAAAACAAGATTTCAAATTGGTTCGAATTATTTTTTTACAAAATAAAACAAAAATGAAGACAGAAAGAAATAAAATGATAAGGTCTAACACTAGAAACTTATCGCAGGAAATGATCTAACTACCCTAATTTTAAAGAATGCACGGATGAATATAAAACTATAATATATATCGCCAAGTGTAAGATTATAATTTACATGCTGTACTTATCGCATTGACATACTTACAAATTTATCGTATCGAAAGATAATTTTGATGGGCAAAGCATTTGTTAATGAGTTGTCGATAACAGTGCTTTGCATTTTTATAAAAAAATAATGATTTAAGTAAATACTCGCTATTCTCGTTCATTCACTTAATAAGCTTAAAGTTAAATTTTAGTAAAGAAAGAAAAAAAAGATAAATAACCTGCAGCAGATAAAAAAATCATTGGCTGATGTAACATCTCTTTGAATTTCAAAGTACGCGAACGCAAGTGAAAGAAGCAAGCTTTTTGCTATCCTCCTTGTATTACATAAATAAAATTCGACTGAAAAAAAAAGAAGAAGAAGGCACCGACACGAGCTTGTAACTCTTTTTTACTCAATTATTATTTTACCGAAGTTAGATTTTTTTGTTGCAAACATTGCGAATCACGTCTACACGCAAGGATCGTGAGTGGTGCAAGGGTACTTGTACTTCTTTATGCAACAGGGTACGAAGTCGGGCCCGTAGTGGACGTTCTGAAGGATAAGCGTGCGTGGCGATCGCGCACAGCAGTACGTAGGTTTCGGGCAAGGCGGCAAGCACGGCTTCGACGGGCACCGGACTGGAGGTCTTGGAGGGGGCTTGGAAGCTCCGCAGCAGAACACGCAGGATTCGCAGCTCTGCGTTCGAAAGGGGGTGCGAAAAATTTATTTATTGCTGTTCTTAGAAATTTTAGGTTAGGAATTTTGGGTTTTCAGCGGGGGACTGAGAAAGTTTGCTTACCATTTTAATTGTTGTGTACTGGTTAATTTTGAATTCGAATTAGGTGTTTGAAGGTGGAATTTATTAGGCCAAATTAGTCACGGAAATTTAGTGTAAGTTGACGTTACCGAAATTGTTTTTAGAATTGATCGCCCATCTTTTCATTTGTTTGACTACATTTTTTCGAATTATTTCAAATTTTTAAATTTTTACTTTAATTAATGAAATTATGTAAAATTTTTGCTGAAAATCAAACTAAAAAACTCTTACTTTAATTTACAATGCATTAAGTTTTTACTTGTTATATAAGCGATTTTTCATTCCGTTAAATACCGAAGAAAAGTAGGCACTTAAATTCAAGCCTTTAATTCTTAATCTTTTATCTTAATCCAAAATTAACTTACCCGCGGAGGCATAAGCCGACGGCAGTCGAAACCCGCCACGACCTGCATTAAGATTCAACTCGGTTTCACTCCGGGCCCAAGCGCGAATTTCACGCGGCATATTTGAGTGCACCCAGTCAGAAATGGACCTTGGCTTCGAAACACGAATTCCGCTTTGATGCGACGGCTATTATTTTTCGATTCTTATAGCCCACCTGTTTCTTTATTTTCTGGGCCTGAATACTAAAGTATAACGATATCTGTAAATCGCGACTTATTCCGTTTCCAGTTTCGTGCGGGCGAAATTGTTGAGAAAAATTTCTTAAGTTTAACGCGTTTTTATATGAATATGCATTTTGTAACTGAATACGATGTCGTTGAAAAACTCAAGTGCACAAAAATTATTTTCTCTCGATACGGAAATTTTGTATTCTTTTGCAACATATTGGCACTGCGATATACAATAAAATAAATTTTTTTGATATCGCATAGCAGTTAACAGAAAGTTAACAGTTTTCTGAATTTAACTTTTGTTCCTTTCAGTTTTGCATTTGAATAAATAACCTTTTTTCACACTCTAACGTCATTTAATTACGTAAAATAATACGTTTTCAGCTTTGTTAATTAAAATACGTAAATTAGTTTAACGTTATTCTCATTTTTCAAATAACTTAAATTTAACCCCGATTGAAATTATTTTCATCGATCTTTTCGAAAAGGAAAGGTGGAGTTATTCAAGTGCGAATTTCGGCAACGCGCTTAGTAAGCCAGTCCGATTTATCAGGACTGTATTCCGAATATCTTTGCCATTATATACTTTTCCTCCTTGATTGCGGGCGTTTCATAAAAAAATTTCCAAAACGTCCGTGTATTTCGTAAATGCGTTACCCAAGTACATTAAATTAACAAAATATATTCAACGTGAGCGGCGACAGAAGCAGAAAAAGAGAGAGGCGAAGACAGGGAGGAGAAGTGAGATGGTTTCGCAACCGTCTGGCTACTTGCGACTTCATTCGAGCCGAAACGTCTTGTGACACTACCTTTTCGATATTTTGCATATAATGCGTACATTCGTGATCGGGCCGTAGCGAGTGAACCGGCCGTTTCGCAAGTGTACTTGTTATTTCGATACGATTTCAATTGCTTTGTGATTCTATTTTTCTCTTATCGAACGCATGCAAATTTTTAAGGACTTTTTTTCAGGACTTTTCAGATAATGAATTATTATTCATAGATTTATAAAACTGATAAAATAATGAGACAGTCTTGCATTCTACTCTTCTACATAAAAAGTAAGCTATTGTAATCCGTCTGCAACACTTTTCATTTAAATAAATTGTTTATCATGGTTTATTTAATAAATTTCGTTAAATAATAGTTTAACATCGCGATTTAACAAGCCGCAAGGTAGCGTAAAAGTCGACGTTAAATAAGATTAAATACACTGAAAGAATTTTTCGATATAAATTACCGTAAAATTCGCTACAATCGTGGGACGTGGCGGTTTTCCTTAAAAATTATTAATCAATCAAGACAATTTATTGAACGTAACCTAAAATTTTACAGTTACATGGCGCGAATTTTTACCGTGACAGTTCTGTAAATTTTTACTGTGACGAGCGTAATATTTAAAGAGCGCTTGTCAATAGTTACCAAAACCATGCGATGTCCCACGTTTGCGATTCGTAACGGTAATTTTTCCGGTAAATTTAATTGCAAATTTTCAGGAAAAATTCTCTCAGTGTAGTCGTAATATTTCGAGAACATATCAAACTCTCGTCATTAAAAGAGTACGCAGTTTATATGCAAGAAAAATCAAACGAAGAAAAATCAAATAAAATAAACCACTGCTCTCGAACATAAACAACCCACTGACAGGGCGAAAAAAAAAGTTTGATATCCAGAGTATTTCTGCGGAAGAGCGCAGAAACAATTGAAGATTGCATAAAAATTCTTTTTATAGAAGCGATAATCTCTCAGGTCGTCATTCGTTGCCAAGCTGACAAACGTGTTTCTTGCAGCGCGAACGAAAAGGAAGAGAGACGCGGGGAGTTCGTACGGTCGGCGCGGGTGGAGAGCCCGGTCTTTCTCGAATGCGCCGAAAAGAAAACGAGTCCAAGGTTATCAACGGTCGGTCAAATACCCACTTACATGCAATTAAGCCGGCCGTCCTTTTTTTGTCTTTCCTTTTTTCCCGTCGCGCGAACTGAAATAGGCAGGAACGAAGGAAGATGTTGCTGGAATGTCATGCCGCGGAATGCGATATTGGCGCGGAGGAACGAAATAATAACCGGTTCATCAACGAATGGGTGTTGCAACGTGTCTCGATGATTCCGCGCGATTTTTTGGTTGACTATTAGATAACAGGACGCCTCGCCGTTAATTTATCGTACTTTCTTATTTCAGAAATATATTGCTTTGTTTATTTAGGAAATATATTAATTTTTTAACGCGTCAAGCATTATTTGCATCTAATTTCCTACTTTAGTGCCTTTTCGCTACTTCCACAATGTTTTTACTGTAAGAGGAAACTTTTTATGAGCTATAGCGTGAATTCAATTAATATTTAACATTAATAAATAAATTTTAAACATTCCAGTTTCAAAAGAACAAAAAACAATTTTATTCTTGCTTTTTTTTATTTAGTTTCTGATGAGTGAATTATTATCATTCTTTAAGTTAATCTTTTATTGTTGTCAATGAAATGCGATTGAAACGTTTTTAAACGTAGAAAGATATAGCACTGAAATGTTTTTAAACGTTTTTTAATATAATTTTAAAATGCGTAGTTCGCAAAAAGTGGTAAACATGAAATTAGATCTACTAATTAACTGGTTATATTATTTAAATTCCAAAACTGATTTGAATTATAATATATGTACAGTCGAAATAAAGCTAAGAAACGTTTAAAATGTTCATTTAGAAAATCTTTAAATACTAAAATCTTAATGTTTTCACTTAAACTTTATCAGTCGTAAAATTAAACCTGACCAAGATGTTTGAATAAAATATATCTTAAATTGAAGTTTCTTACTTTTCTAGTTGTTTAATAATACTTCATTCCCTACTTTAAAGTGACTAATTTATTGGAATTTGATATTGATTTTTTTTTCTATAATTTATTAAGCATATTTCATTCATAGTGGATTTCTTGTAATTGAAACACTTTTTTATTACAAACCGCATTCATTAGGAATTAAATTTTATGGCCATTTACAAGTAAAATCACCGATCTTAATGCAATTTTGCAGATACATTTTAGTATCAAAAATGTATACATCTGACAAATTTTTATTAGGTGTCCAAACAGTTACCTTTTTTTACGTTCTTTTTCACCTTTTATATTGAAAAATTTAATACTTTAACATTTTCTTGTTGAAAACAAAATTACGATTCCAAAATATTAAAATACTAAACTTATCATTTAGAAGAAGTCAAAAAATACATAAAAATAAAATTTGATATGTACAGTGTACCTAAATAAAAATACTTACTAAGCAACTCCAAACAAATTAAATGTGCGTATTTTGTACAACACAATGTATGGGCAAAATTACATTGCATTTACTTGTTAGTAGTATAAAAAATAGCAAAGTTTAATCCAGAATAATAAAAACTGAATAAATGCTAATTCTCAACGGCTCTCGTCATCCTGTTACATCTCGACTACTCCCTCTCAAAATGTGCATAATACGCAAAATGTACGTCGCGAGATTTTGCATTCATTAAAATGTCTCATTATCTTCTTTGCAGCTGTATATGCGTACCAACCTAACTTCAGCTAAAAGCTTAATCCTGCACGTTATTACTTGTTTATTACATTTGCCCTGCGTTTTAAATTAATTAATCAATAATTGTCACCATCTTTACTTTACATTTTCTATTTAAAAAAATGTAAAACATGGAAATGATGCTCCATTGAAAGAATCTTATAAAAATAATTTTGTACGTTCTTTACACGTTTTGTACATTTAATATGTGTAAGTGCTTCAGAATGAATAAGGTTTTATAGGATATAATACGATTTTTTCACAATAATAGTGAAAAAAATTGTATACGTTTTCAAGTTTTAGAACGTTCTAGAACGTTATTCTTTGTAAAACTGTTTTTCTTACACAAGCAAAAACAGACTAAAAAACTTTTAAGAGCAATTTATTTCATTTTCGATCACAAGATAAGAAAGCAGAATAAACAAAAACGCTATATTCTCATCCCTTTTATCGAGAGATTGAGAGAGAAAGAGTGATCTTTTATATTATAAGTTGTTACTACACAAATAAATAAAAATATTTCTATAGCAAATAATAAATAAAACGTTTCTATGGCCAACTCTTCATCAGTAAGCCTATACGCTTTATCACCCGGTACTTTCGCAAATCAGATGGAGAACATCTGCACCCCCGGCAATATTCTAGATCAATCGTCGTGAAGCAAGACACACTGATATCTACTGCCTGATGGGTTCTTAACTGTTCAAATTATTTAGTTTTTACAATATCTTTTATTTTCCATTTTATCTGTGAACTCTTAAGGGGGTTATATACTGAAAAAGGTTCCAAAAATCAATTTTTTTTTTATTTAATTTTTTGATTCTATACTTTATCTAAAACGTAGAAAAAAATTTTCAGGCACAAATTAAAAAAATTTCAAAAGTTATG
>JAWWML010002823.1:0-49419 GCA_035047165.1 Ormyrus rosae
ATATAAATTTCACCAATGTTAAATTGTGTACAATGTTTACGTGTACGATTCTTATGTGTATAAAACGCACCTTACCATTTTTATACGTAGGTGTTGTACATACTATGCCCAGCAAACACATTTTCTTAAACTATGTACGTAGCTTTTTACATACCTACGCTAGTTACGTTCTTTCGCAAATTTTCAAGTTTAAAATTTAATGCTTTGAGTGCAAGGCTTTCAGAGAAAGTTTCAGTTTCGTAATAACTCAACTGCACTAATTTTCACCGTCAAGAAGTGTGTACTTTTAAACCTTTTGCATAATTAAAGAATCGTAGTTATTAAATTATAAACGCTTTAAATTAGCTCCGACTCCAAATATATTTTTATATTGAAAGCAAATTTTCTTCCGCCTCACGAAATGTTAACGATTTTTAATTTTATCAATCTTCTGCGTTGAAAAAGATAAAAAGTGACAAATAAAAGGCAAGTTGCAGAAACTGTTTTTCGTAAAAATGTTATGTTAAAATGAACTGTTTAAAAACTGGTTTAATTAAAGGTTACTGCACCCTACAGCTATATACAAAGGGAAATGCCTGTTGAACTATCTTACCGATACTGCAACAGCTCCTGTGTATATTTGCGGTTTGTTGCCCCTGCTGACTCTTCTTAACCGGCTGATCCTGTGGGCTCTTCTTACACGGCAGGTCCCGCGCGTCTTTTTTACACGGCTGGTCTTTCCCTTCCTTCTTACAAGGCAGGTTCCGCTCGTCTTTCTTACATGGCTGGTCTCTCTCTTCCTTCTTACAAGGCAGGTTCCGTTCTTCCTTCTTACAAGGCAGGTCCCGTTCGTTTTTCTTACACGGGTCTCTCTCATCCTTCTTACATGGCTGGTCTCTCTCTTCCTTCTTACAAGGCAGGTTCCGTTCTTCCTTCTTACAAGGCAGGTCCCGTTCGTTTTTCTTACACGGGTCTCTCTCATCCTTCTTACAGGGCAGGTTCTGCTCTTCCTTTTTACACGGCGGGTCTCTCTCTTCCTTCTTACAAGGCAGGTTCCGCTCTTCCTTCTTAAACGGGTCTCTCTCTTCCTTCTTACACGGATCTCTCTCTTCCTTTTTACAGGGCAGGTTCCGCTCTTCCTTCTTACACGGGTCTCTCTCTTCGTTTTTACACGGGTCTCTCTCTTCCTTTTTACACGGATCTCTCTCTTCCTTTTTACACGGGTCTCTCTCTACCTTTTTACACGGGTCTCTCTCTTCCTTTTTACACGGGTCTCTCTCTTCCTTCTTACAGGGCAGGTTTCGCTCTTCCTTCTTACACGGCGGGTCTCTCTCTTCCTTTTTCCAAGGGAGGTGCCATCCTTCCTTCTTACACGGCAGGTCCCTCTCTTCCTTTTTCCACGGTAGGTGCCATCCTTCCTTCTTACACGGCAGGTCGCTCTCTTCCTTTTTCCACGGCAGGTGCCATCCTTCTTTCTTACACGGCAGGTTCCACTCTTCGTTCTTACACGGTAGGTCTCTATATTCCTTACACGGCAGGTTCCACTCTTGCTTCTTACATGGCAGGTCTCTGTATTCCTTACACGGCAGGTTCCACTCTTGTTTCTTACACGGCAGGTCTCTGTATTCCTTACACGGCAGGTTTCTGTATTCCTTACATGGTAGGTTCCACTCTTCCTCACATGGCAGGTCTTGTTCTTCTTTACACGGTTGTTCCTGCTGGAGAGCCGGCTTCTGCTTGTTACGCTTAGTCTTCTTCTCTTTCTTGGCCAGCTTGACCTGTTTCTTGTGCCACTCGTCTTCGTCCCTGCAGGGGCTCTTGTCCACCTTCTTTTTCTTCTTCACCTTAGGCTTAGGCGGCTCCTGCGCACACTCAGGCTCCATCCCAATCTGGTCCAGCACGGGTGCGCCGCACCTGCAGCACTGCTCGAGGGACTCTTGGTCCATGAGTTTGCGGGCGGCGAGCTCGTGGACCCTCGTGACGTCGGTCCTGGAGCGGTGGTCGTCCGCGTAACTGTTGTGCAGCGGCTTTATCAGCTGCCAGCAGAGGCGGCCTCTGCGCCGCTGCCGACGCGGAGACGCGTTCTTCTGACCCTGCTCTTCCTGCGAGGGGAAAAGGGGGAGAGCTTGTTAATTCTTTTGTCGACCGGTCGAGCGCTGTTTGCGCGCAGCGTAATTGTTGCGTGCGACCGGAGGATTAGCGATTTAACGGGGATTAGCCCCTCGAGCGTCGGGCTATTTTTAATTGCTCGAGTATGATTTTACGAGCGCTTTTCGGCCGGCTTATCGCTATCTTTATTGCGCGAATTTCTCGTTTAAGTTGCTCGATTAGGTGCGATTCGCGATTTTCGAGTGGTTAAACTCGTTAGGGATAAAACTTGTTTAGTTTCGCTATCAGTTTTTACCGTAACTGTGCTTTTTAAACGTTTATTCAACAAAATTATGTTAAATTATTATTCATGTTTATTAGCAATAATTCTAACAGCGTTTTGAAAAACTAGCTGTGACCTTCGTAAAAGTTAAAGTAGAATACGACTATAGCGCTTGTTATTGAGAACGCGGTAATCTTACTACACAGTGCAATTCTCGCGATTGAAGTTACAATTACAAAAATACCTCTCTAGGTCAAAATAATAATCTCCGAAAATGCTGACCTTAATTTGGATGTATCCAGATTTAGATAACTATTATCTGATTACAATAAGGAACTAATTGGCCTTCGTTTCCCTAATATGTTTATTCATTAAACTTCTCGCGTTCGATGGACAAACAATGATTCTCTATTTATTTCTTCTCGCGCTTAGTTTCTTTATCACACTTTTGTAATGCTTGGCTCACGGCGTTCCATTATTTACGGTGCGGTTCAGCCGAACCGTGAAACCGCTCTTTGTGTTCGAATGTATTTCTGGGCGCAATTATTTCAGAAATAACTGTTGACAAATTTCATTTTCAGAAATGAGAAAATACAACGATTAATAATAAGCACGGGACAGTCGCTTATTAAGCTGCCTCGTTGCATTTTGTTTTCGGGCGCGCAACACGATTCTTAATGATTTCGAATTTTTTAAGTGTAATTCGGGCTACAATAAAGCTGGGAGTAATTATTTCAATTTTGAAAGGGCAGAATCGCGATAGTCGTTGATATTTTTTAATAAAAGGCGGCTCGTGAACATTTCGCTAAAAATACTCTTGAAATTGCTTGTTGAATTCGAAAAATGGCTCGGTATTTCGTTTCGAGAGGGATGAAACAAAAAATGAAAAACTGTTTGCGCGCCGCTAAAAAGTGGCTTTTTAAACAAAACAAAAAAAAAGTGTAAGCGCCAAATTTGCATTTGGCTCTGCTATATATTCATGCAAATCCGTGGAATTCCGTCGCGAAAAAAAAAAGGAATTTCAGCACTTTAATACGCGCATATTTTATTTAATCACACGCTTCGGCCAACCGAATGATTTAAATTGCCACGTCAGACGAGTCGAGCGCTAAGAATCTTTGATACACACCGACCGGCCGGATGCATCGACGGAAAACAAATCCAATAATCTGAAGCCATTTAAACATTTAATTATCTGGGTAATCCTAAATGTATGACCATTCGCACCTGCGCGATAATGCGATTTAATTCTCCGCTTTTTTTTTTTTTTTTTTAAACGGCTGCTTCGCTTCTTTTTATCGTACAAGGGGCCGTTTTGTTTTACGATTATCGGGGATTGCTTAAGCCGTTATTATCAATGCGACGTTAATGGGAGACAATTAAATTTCTGTATAGGTGGATGCAATTACAATTGACTTTGAAACTTTTTTGCGCAGTATACGTTAATATGCGCTTTTCTTTTAAGAGTTAAGTGATTTAGTTAATGGTATTGATTGGATTATTATTAAAACGTCTCAAATTTATGCAAATGTTTTCGAAACGACATTTTTTTTAAACAGATCTATTTTTTTTTATCGCTTACGTAAAAAAAGCAAAAAGTATTCTTTAGAGGAATATGCATTATGTAAAATAAATAGGTGTCGAAATAATTCATTTTTGCTTGTAAACGTTTTGCAAATATTTTTAGACAGAGTCGTGTTTTCATTTTGAAAGCATTTTTAATAGGTTTCTCTTATGATATAGACGACCGCCTCTATTTTAGAAATTAAATTAGGTATGCAGAAGTCCCTGTTATTCTTTTAACAATAAAGAAACAAAACTTTGAACGCCAACTCAAGATTTCCATCCAATATTCATTAAAGGCATCAGATCAAGTGACAGTCCAGCTCGGCAATAGGTGCAAGTAACAATTTCGGAGGCAGGCCCGTAAATCAGCGTTGAGGCGAAGCGTCGCTTTTACGAGGGCCCGACATCCGCGGCGTAGGATAACCTCGCAAATTTTAATTCTCATGGCTACGCGGCCGCAATGAATTATTTAGGAGAGCGGGCCGCTCGGCCGGGGGATCAATTCGTAGCTGGCGATCGTAAACGTAGCCGAGGAAATATGTCGGCGCGCGCTGCGTTATTGCGCAGTGCGCGAGGCGCGCATAAATTCTCCCGTCGGGGAGCAAGGAGGCCTCCTCCCCCCGCGGACGTAATTGGCGAGGCTTTTTGCGCACCCGGGCAGACTCGGTTTTTAGTGGATTGGCTGCGATTAAGAGCGAAGCGCCGAGCTGTTGATTTTGTTATTTAGTGGATAAGGACTGTGGGATTTACGAGCCGCTAAGCTCGTTCATAACTGCGGTTTGATTGCATCTCATCGATAACGGCTACCTGAGGTGTTTTGGGCGTGCCTTGGTTTACGAAGCTCGTGATATCGACGATTTTCTTTATCGGAACGTTCTTTTTGGGAATGAAGATTTGAATTTTTGAAAAATAGCTTTGTTTATTCTATTATCGAAGTACGTTTTACTATTATCAAGGATTTATTAATATTTTAGCACAGAATTTAATTAAAACGAAGTCTTCAAGTCGTAAACACAATGAACCCTAATGGAGTTTTCCACAAAGTGCCTGCAAAACTGCGATTAACATAAGCACTTTAGAGTAGCAAACGAGCTCGACAATAAATTTTTAAATAGAAACAAATAACTGTCAAAGCTCAGCATTTTCTTGCTTTCTCGCAGGCGGTAGTTTTAAAATAAATCGCACGACTCCGTCGTATTTCAACCATTTCCTATATATCTAGGTGGACTGTACACGCGTGCCAGCGAGTCTGCCTACGATCCGAGCTTTGCATCGCTGCATATTTTCTCGCGAAAAGGTTGAGTAACGAGGAGTCGTCGCGGTTACTGACAATGAGTCACGCGACTTCCAAGCCGCGCTTCCCCGAAAACTCAGTCGACGGAGGAGAGGCCTATTATTAGTTTAATTCATAGCCGCGCGAATGCAAAAATAAGAGCAGGAGAAGCGCCTGTCTTGACTTCCCCCTCGAAGGCCGCCTTAGATTTCCGGTTCTGCAGCGTACTGCTCGATTCGCGCTTTTATTTCGAGATATCTCGCCGCCGCGGCCGTCTTTCGTTACCTCGATTCCTTACGAACCGACGCCCGAACGAGTCGAGCTTTTCAACGACTGGAATCCAATTTAAGGCCTCTTCCGAGCGGGACAGTCGTCGGAATGGCTGCGAATCGATTGCGGGATTTATCGGAGACGCGCGACTCCCGCGTTTACACGCTCGATTTGTTCTTAAATTGACTAAGAATGCGAGGTCTCGGTACGGTAAAATCGGCCGAAAGAGCTTTGTGAAATTTCAGCTGGGAGTCGGGGCTTTCCCGACGGCTGACAATGACGGTTGATAAAGGAGCGACAAAGTATTCCGCGCGGATACACTTTCGAGGGGACTGACGGCCAAGACTCTCGAGGCGCCTGAAAGATGAACTCGCTAGCTTTTCGCGTATAATTGAACTTGGCACTTGTGTAATAAGTATAGAGTGCTAATAATTCCTGGCGAATTCGGGCCGCCGCTGCTTTCAAAATGCGCAATGTAAATGTCATTTTGGTTTGATACTTCGACTGTTATTTCATTCTTTTGCACGGTATTTTTGCGCCGCGTCCAAGATTAAAAATATATGCGGGCTGGATAACAAAAATATGGTTTTCGAGAAAATACTCGGACTCCTTCTTATTCGCCAGTCAAGTTTTTTTATCGACGGAAAAGTAAAATATTTGCTTGTAAGAACTTATATAAAAAGTTTTTTTACGAGTTGCTTTCCGAACACTAAAGATAACAGAAAATAAGGAAAATCATAATCGAAATGGACAAAGTTCAATCAGTGCCTCGTGAAAGTGTTGCTAAAACTTTTAAAGCGCGAACTCAAGTCTGCCGATCCTACCGAATTCTTGAAGTAAAACAAAAAAAAAAAACCGGCAAAACTTACCATCATCTTCTTCTTGAGCGCCTCGCAAATGCAAACGTCCTGCTTCGACGGCACGCCGCACTTGTGTTTCGGCCGCTCGAGGCAGCAGCACCAAGACTTGCTGATGTTCAGCAGCGTCGTCGCGTTACGGGAGGCCACGAGGTTCGGAGTGATAATCGTCTCGCTGTAGGAATGTATCAGCTGCACGTTGGCGGCGCACGGCGTCCCGCACGGCCGAGCTCGCTCAGCTGCCGTACCGTCCATGTTCGACTGCGAATTTTTTTTGTTATACATAATAGGTCAGAAGCGGGTCGCAATTGTTATCGGGGGAAAACTTAAAAGTAGGGAACGCGCCGCGCAAGTTTCTGAGTGGCGAAGTTTCCGCGGCGCTGATATGATATAAACTTGACCGGTTTTATTGTTTGCCGGGGGGAGAAGTATCTGTTGACGTTCTCGGCGCGATTAAAAGTGCGAGTTTGGAAATAGTTTTGGGGTTGAGTTTGATTTTAAAATGGGAACGCTGGTTTGTTATATTAGTAGATCTAGATAAAGAAAGCTCAACTTTAGTTTGAAAAGAAATTATTGTCCGGGATGTTAAAGGTGATGCAGAGGGTATTATGAGCTCTGGAGCTTCAATAAATGTCAAGAACTTTAATATTACTTGAGAGTTTTGATTTTGGTCGTAAAACGCGATCGAAAACAAGCACTTTTTGGGGACACTTAAGGACTTCATTCTATTCAGATGTCTTAATAATCTAAAGTATAATGGATGGTAATTAAATCCTGGCTCTTTTTAATTGAAAAACTTTTTACGAGAAAGCTCGGGCAAACATTTATGGTAGCCAAAAATTTGAAATTAATAGCGTCAGGACGAAGACAATAAATCAGTTTAAAACGTGTAAAAGATTTGGAGAACTTTCTATTTTAACTCGTGACTGACGCGACCAAGATTTTCATCTTCGGTTGAGATTTTGATTACAGACGAGTCGTCCGGTTCGGATCGAGACTCTAGAATTAGGTCAAAACTATCAATTTTTATTTCAACCTCAGTATCCCGATAAGATAAAGGAAGACGCCGAGGATTTTTCCTCGATCCAGAATAAACGCAATTTTGCATGTCTTCCGTCCCTCATAAAATACTCCTCGGCGAAAGAAAATAAACTATTGTCCGGCTAAGGTAACACTTATCAACTCGGATATATATTTTCTCGCGGGCCAGAAGCTGGCTTGTAAAAATAGTCAGTCGGAAAGGGACTGCGGCGCGTTCCAGAGCCCTTCGGAATCTTCTCTCCCAAGCGCTCAGCGAACGTTGACCGAACATTGGCGCAGGATTGCGGGCTATTCTTGCGTACTCGAGAGATTCGAGTTCAATAGAAATCCCCGGGGATAGAGAGAGAGAGAGAGGCATCCCTCTCAGATATACAGGGTTTAGATAATTAATTGGATTTTCGTTACGGCGGGAGAGACAGCGAGTTTGCGTATATATTCTCGGGCTCCGTCTCTACCGTGTTCCTGTCGTCGTAGCTTTTTCATCGGCGGGAGTGAAAGAGCGCGCCGAGACGAGGTGGATTTAAACTTTAACTTCCTCGCGAGGTGTTTAAATTTGTTTGAGCGCGAGGAGAGAGAGAGAGGGGGGAGCTCGTCGGGGCGAGGGAATTATTCGGTGCTCCTTAGAATGCATTTACGAGGGCACTGCGCCGGAGAGGAAAATCTTTCCGCTGCCGATTATTTTATTACTACTCCGGGCGCGTTTTATGCGCTGATTTGATATTGCGTGCATGCTTCGCTCCCGGCACTGGATGGAGAGAGAGAGAGGAAAAATTCACCCTCCGCCTAACTTTTTCTGGGGAAATTGTCGATGAGAGAAAGAATTACTCAATCGCGATAACGCACTCGGAGGATTTGGGGCTCTTTATATCGATGCGCCTCGTTTCATTTTGTAGGCTGACTCGATTCGTTTAAGTAATGGTGGATAAAATTGCAAATTTTCATTTTAATTGACGAAAAAAATCTCGTTGGTAAGTTTATCTTAATACAAGTTAAAAGTTTCTGAAGATTTAATGTTTTTTTTTTTTATGTAAAGGTAGGCCTTTTGGAATTTTTTTTCACGATAGAAACATGCAAATTTTGAATTTCGTGTTAATTATTGTGACGAAATATTTTTATGTATTTAAAAAGCTGTTGAAAAAAATTATATCTATTTAAGTACGTAAAATAAATAATTTCAACCAAAAGTCTTTACCTGCAGCTGTATCAGTATTTCGATACTTCCTGGATCAACGCCCGTATCTGTTTGAGTTACCTGCAAACACAACCATAAAAGGAACTTGTGGATTTTCTTGCAATTTAATTTGCTCATTATTTACTTAAGAATAATTTTACTTACGGGTTCTGTCATCGTCTCCTTTGGTGCACATTTCTTCGTTTCTTTAACAGTTTCGACCTATGCATGTAATTAAAGCAACGTTTAATTTTTCTTTTAAAATATTTGATCAATTTGCAAATTTAAAAAAGAAAATATCTTACGCTTTTTTCTTTTGACTTAGGTCGTTCTGTTGCTTTCTTTTTCACAAATCTAGTTTGCGATGTTTTTGATTTACATTTCTTTGAATAAGCATCTGCACATGTTTGCAGTTTTTTAACCGGCTGAAATAAAACGGGTACTAATTAATCTCGATATCGTAAAAAAAAGGAATAATAGACTAACTATTACTTCTGCTTTTGAAGAAATTGCAAAAAATAATTTTCATTGCACTTGATTAAAAATGAAATATAAAAGGCAATACGAAAGATAAGGAAAATAATTTTAAATAGTTCGTTTTTGCAACTTACACACGGTGGTGGTCGCGATTGACATGGTCTTTTGGCACTGTGTGAAGAGACCTTTGATTTCTGTTTTAAAGACATCTTCGATGATTTCTGCTTTAAAGACATCTTCGATGATTTCTGCTTTAAAGACATTTTCGATGATTTCTGCTTTAAAGACATTTTTGATGATTTCTGCCTTAAAGACCTCTTCGATGATTTCTGCCTTAAAGACATCTTCGATGATTTCTGTCTTAAAGACATTTTCGATGATTTCTGCCTTAAAGACATCTTCGATGATTTCTTCTTTAAAGAGGTCTTGGATCCTTTCGTTTTCAAAGACATCTTTGATCTTATCGACTTCAAACTGCACTTTGATCCTTTTTTCTTCAAAGATGACGAAGACCTTGTTGCTTTAAGAGTCCTGGAACTGCAATGTTTCTTCATTGCGGCAGTGGGTACCGCATTGGTCGACATTTGAAATTTAGCACATTTTGATCCTTTCTTTTCCAAAGTTGATGCAGACGGCGTTTTGCGACACTTTGCCTTTTTTTCCCGCAATGAAGTAGAAGACTGCTTCGAAGGTTCGAGCTCAGACTTTGGTTTAACAACTACTTTTAATTCTAAATCCTAAACAAAATTGAATCAGATTTAATAAAAAATTCTAAATTTTATTTTAATAAGTATTCGAAATTTTTTTTCCCATGAAAATATTTGTTATGCACCCGTGTTGGTCAAAACGCAATAGTATATTTTTGAAATACATACTAATTTTAATATTATTTTGTGTTCAATATCTCTTATAAAATACTTGCTTTTTCAGGTGGTTTTTGGGTTTTGCTAGGTGTGGAAAGGGGACAAGGTTGTTTTGCCCCCCGCTGATTTATTTTACAAGCCTAAAAAATTAATTTCAAGATTAATATGTTTTTTATGTAATTATTGCGTAATCTTACTCCTTTTTCTGGTGCCGGTTTACTTCTGAAGCCAAAGCGATCAAGCGAAATTTTTGATGTTCCTGCCGCTACATTTCCACCTTGTCTATTAGAGGGACAGTTTACCTTGCCACAGTTTTTCTTACAAGTTCCAGGTTCCTAAATTAATATATCAATTATATTAATAACGGTATCAAGGAGAAGTGCTCAGAAAATGATAAGTTTCGTACAGGTTTTTTCTTAAGTACTACTAGAGGCTCAGCTTTAACAGTAGAAGACGTATCTGATGCATCAACTGGGCAGTTAGGGCCGTAAAGCTAAAATGAACCGTATTCTGTATTTGTACATTAACATTAACAAATATCGAATCATCGTACTTTCTCCATTTGTGACTGGATTGGAGAGGCATCTCTTGGACAAGGTTTCGCCGAAGGGCATTTTGCAGGGACTTTCGAAGGGCATTTCGGAGGGGCTTTCGAAGAATCCTTGGACTTTGATTCAGGCTGATTAGGAGTTGTCCAAAACGTAATCGATTAAATTTAATAGTGGCAGAAATTCAATTTTTTAAATTGTATTTTAGTATATTACGATTTTAGTTTCTTTAAAGCTTTCTTGTTTCAGCACAGGAACAACCCTAGTAGATTTGTCAGCCTTAGGTACTGCTTCAGTAGACGTTGCCCAACTTTTTGTAGGTTTTGCAAGACAGTCTGTATTTACACCATAATTCACGCCTTTCTAAACAATCTTTATTTAAGATAAACAGCGTGAATATTTGGTAATTTAAGTAGTAGAGCTAGTTAGTTACTTGTACTGGAGATTTGTGTTTAACGTAACAATCACCGTCTTCGTCATCTCCTAATTCTAACTCGAAATCATTCATCTAAAAGAGTTTTAAAAAAAATTGGTCATTGGTCAGTTTTAAATTTCGAACACTGAATTAATTAAGCCTACCCCTATCGCCTTGGCAAGAATATTCTTTACATCTTGGAAGTCATCATACACCACGGGATATTTAGCTGAAGACTGAAAGTATATTTAGTTATTGAACGTAATGTGAATTAAGTAATTTTCAACTTAATAAACAAACTTGTGCATTTTATTTACCGAAACATTTCTATGGATTTCGTTCAAATAATCAAGACAGCATTCGATATCTTCATAACTCATGCAAACTCCTTGTTTTGATTTTTTTGCAATGCACATATTCTGCGGTTGTACTTTTGCTTGTGATCGCTGCGGGGCCACCTTTTGTGCACTTTTCATGGATGGAACCTTGCCCGGAACCTTGGGTACAGACGGTGACTTGGGTACAGACGGAGACTTGGCTACAGACGGAACCTTGGGTACAGACGGAGACTTCTTGGGCTCACTCTTACGTGAAGCAGAGGATGGACACGGTGGACATTTAGCCTGTTTTGATTTAGACGGACTCGTTAGTGGTTTCGCTTGTTGCTATGCAGTTTAAAAAAAAAATTATTCTGCGTATTTATTAAGTAACATAAGAATATTCATAATTTTTACATATAATCTTTGTTTTAGTACACGATGAACAGATCGTGAATAAATAATGCTTTCATAAATAATCGCAGATAAAACTATTTCAAATCGAAACGAAATTGTTTGTCTTGCTTTATGAGTAGCTTCATATTTTTTATAAGTTTATACCTCCTAAAGCAGTTACAAAGTAAATCCGGGCTTTCCGTACTCCTGTCACGTACTCACTCACTTCCAGGGAAGTGCGAAAATGGATACCTGAACTATTGACTCCTCAATAAAAGAGGACTATTTATTTCGATATGATTGACGAAGGACAAATTTCCTCTAGATTTAGGTGTACGGTAATTCTACTATATTATTTAATATTAAATAACATAAATAAAAGCTAATTTACAGCCGTAAAAGTTAAAAAGTCGCAAATTTGCCATATCTCTTCCCAAAAAAGAAAATTTCTGATAAATTGAAGATCTTATTACGATAATTTATAAAAAAATTTTTAACTTCTATGTCATTTCTATGGTACTAACATTTTCAATAGATCAATCGCATGACAAAACAATGCATTATTTTACACTGCCAACGTACTTCTTGCTTAGAAGGACTCCTTGAAGGTCCGGTACCACGTTCTATTTTGTTCGATTTGCCACACGAGACTGCAGATTTCACGGAACTCTTAGATTTGCTTTTCTTCAATTTTGCAGACTGCAGGGAACACTGAGATTTGCTTTTTTTCGCTTTTAAAGATTTCAAGGAAGCCTTAGATTTGCTTTTCTGCAATTTTACAGACTGCAGTGAACACTTAGATTTGCTTTTTTTCGCTTTTAAAGATTTCAGGGAACTCTTAGATTTGCTTTTCTTCAGTTTTCCAGATTTTAAGGAACTCCTAGAACAGCTTTTCTTCAATTTTCTAGATCTTATGGAACATTTAGAACAGCTTTTCTTCAATTTTGCAGATTTCAAGGAACTTTTAGATTTACTTTTCTTCAATTTTCCAGCTTTTAAGGATAACTTAGAACAGCTTTTCTTCAATTTTGCAGATTTCAAGGAACTTTTAGACTTTTTTTTCTTCAATTTTTTGCTGCTACTTACAGACTTCTGTGAAGACTTAGATTTCAGTGAACTCTTAGATTTTGATATCTTCACACCTTTTTGCATGATAATATATAAAAATATTCTTTATTTATACTTTCTTTTTTTAATCAAATTCTAAAGTACCTATGGCTTTGTTACTGCATTTTTTCTTCAACTTAGCTTCCGTATGCGTTCCTTTTTCCGTCTTCAATGTGGTCTTGCTGCAACACTCGCAGGTTTTTACGCCTACAGCTTTGGTGGCCACGCTGTGATAATTTCCGACACACGTCGATTTGAGCGCTTTTTCTGCCGAAGTTCCCTTTGTCCGCATGTCCGGCTTCGCCGAACATTCCTTGCACTCGTTCGCAGTCAACGTTCTTTTCTCCGTACAGACTCCCTGTATATGTCCAAAGAAAAAGGTTAGCTTGATTTTTCGGACGATTGATTGCGGGGAAGGAGTTATTGGGTGGTTTTTAGGAAAGATTCGATGGGCGGAAAGATCTTGTATTAAATTGGTAGTATTTGTAAATATGAATTATTTCTGTTATTTTGTATTATGATTCGCGACGGGATTTCAGGAGCAGGTAATGAAGTAAATTGCTTAAGCATATTACAGTACGGGGTTCTGTTAAGAGTAAGTTAATTTTTGCAAAATAATATTTAAACCTCATTAATGTTATTTACGTGGTTTTGAAATGGTAATGTACGAAAATGAAATAAAACGCAATGTCAGAGATTTTGTACATTAAAATGTTAAACATTCATTTTCATGGAGTAGCTAATCTTGAAAATATTATTATAAATACTCGTCACGTACTCTACTTTAATTAATGTTAATTTACTCTTTTTAAATGTTTTAGTTTCAAAGGGATTCTCTGAGATGTTTAATTACATACACTTTTAGAGTTTCATTTAGTAAATGGACCACATTTTAAAAGTATCACTGTGGTATAATAATATTACCTTTAATATTTCTAAAACTTTTGAAAAAAATACTAAAATAAGAATTTTATTTGAGATTTTTAGTGCAAAGAATGCGTGAATTAAAAATGGTTAAATTGAAAAAAACAAATTTATATATCGGTGTATTTTATTATACTTTACAAATTGATATTTTTTTTAATTTAATTGGCAAGTCTAATGTAATATCAATCCCTACAAAATATATAAAACATCTACGTAACAGCTGGAAGTTTCATTTTGAAGTTTACTCTAAAAGTGTAATGAATTGAACTATCTGCATAACGACTTATCCTTAATTAAATATAGAAGCCAAAACTTAAAATCAATAAAGATTTTTACAACAGAGTTTGCATTTTCAGTTCTATAAATTAATTAATTCTCGGAAACGTAGTTAAAAAGCAATTAACAATGTTAAAACTGTTAAACTATCGCAGTTAAGATACAAGTTATAATTGACAATATTTAATTTTAATCGAATTAAACTTGTTTTTTACAGATTTAAAAAAATTTTTTTATTTTGATACGATTAGTTTAATCTTTTAGTTTAGTTATCTTTTAAATTAGTTTATCTTTTTTTGAAGTAACTTTGTGTGTACCCGTATGATCTCGTTATAAATTGTAGAATTAAGAAAAAAGAATATTTTTCGAGATAGTACGTGTTCAGAGAATCGTTTCTTTTAGAATGTTTTGTAGG
Organism: Ormyrus rosae; assembly: GCA_035047165.1. Lineage (NCBI taxonomy): Eukaryota > Metazoa > Arthropoda > Insecta > Hymenoptera > Ormyridae > Ormyrus > Ormyrus rosae. The sequence continues at coordinate 14,270 of JAWWML010002823.1, forward strand.
AAAATTAAAAAAGCTACTCTTCTTAGGATACGCAAATTGCCAACATCAGTGAAATACGCCAGGTTGTAATGTGGGAAAAAGGATGAAAAGTGGCAGTCTGAAAGTGCCTTTGGCATAATGAGAGTTTGGGGAAACTTTTAAGTTTATTGGTCAACTTGCTCTGAGCAATAACTATTTTATGTCGAAATCCAGTGTTTCAAGTGAAACAATTCATCGGAGAAATGCGTTAGTACTTTGGTTAAATTTTAATGAGTACATCTTATACATACTTTGAATACCTTAAAGATAAACTTAAAGATAAATAAAATTAAGATACTTTGGTGAAAGCTATTAAAAAATTAAATTATTCAATTATAATAAGGAAACATTTTAAATATATTTTTGCTAAAGTTAATCTGATATTTCATTTTCGGTGAACTAAATTTTATTTTAATTGAATTTTATTTTAATTAAGAAGTTTTTTTTTAATTTTATTCCAAGGGAATTGCATATGGATGTAAACTGAAGTGACGTGTTATGTCAAAGTTTAGAAGAGAAATGTACTGTATTTCATGTTTTAATTTTATAAAAATGAAATTTTTAAAGTTTTGTTTTTTTAAAAGAGTAATATTTAAAGTTTTATCGTTCGATAAAGTCACATGTTCCGATAAGACTAAAATATCGCATGAAGAATTGACTTTGCAATTTTTGCACGGACAAAGCAGACTTTTTAGATCCTGAATAACTGAAAAAATTGTGAACAGTCCATTTGAGTTCTACTTAATTTCAAGTGGCAAGATTCGCTTGATAAATAGGTCCACTAATTAATACAATTACCACCCACTGATAACGCAAATCACGCTCGGCAATATTACAGCAACATACGTTCTCATTTACCGTAAATTAATCGACAAGCCAAAGCTGAAGCGCATTCAACCGACCACCTCGCTCGCTAAATGAGCACGCGCACTACATCCCTGCACTTAACCATATGCGTTATTGCAAAGTCAATGTTGAATTACAGTTTTTTTTTATTACTCTTCTAAATAAAGCTTCATTTGCTCATTGCGCGCTCCGTCGATGTTAAATCTATTGGTACATAATTAGGTTGACTTCTTCTCAATCGTTAATTCAATGATTCAAAAAGTTTGTCCCGGGAGCTTTCGAAGAGCTTTTATGAGCAGTTTTTCAAGATCAAGAGATCCCAAGTGTTTTAAGCAACCTTTTAGTGTCGATAAAGTTTTAACAAAGGCCCGACTTCTAATGGCTGCAAGCAGAGCAGAAAGAACGAGGCAAGGGGAAATTTCCGAGTTTAGTCGGGCACTGCATTACGCATCGTTCCGTAATCTACTCAACAATTAGCGTTCTTTCCCCAAAGCGAATTAGCCGCGTAATTGAAACGATCGCTCCGTAATTTCAGCGAGCCACCGAACCTCCCCGGCAAAACCGCGAAAGTTCCATCCCCGTGGCCGCCCCTCCTCTTTCCTCCCGCAAATCCGTAGGCTTAAACTATATAGCAGCCCGGTCTCCTTACCTTATTCTCCCTTTTGCGCCTCGGGGTCATCGTCGCTACGTCGGCGCACTTGGCGCTGCCGCCGTCCCGTCCGCTCTTCACCTCGCGGCGCTGCTTCTTCTTCTTGGTGCAGTTTATGTCCTTATCGGCGGTTTTCGGCTTGACTTTCGTCGCCTTGTCGCAGTAGGAGGTCTGGCGCTTGCTGCACCGGAAGCTCGATTAAAAGGGCCGGCCTGGCTTTCGGCGCGATCGCTCGGAAATGATTAGCGCGTCGTTTAGACGGCGATCGAGGTCACGCGGGGCGCTGCGTTCCGGAGGCTCTCGCGCCGCTGTTGCCGAGCGATCCCGGGGAATTTCGTGTTTACCAGTGCTCCCTTTATCGCGAGACCGCTGAGCTTTTTTTCATTTGCGATGTCAAGCGTAACGAGGGCGGAATTCTTTTGCGACGCGATAATTTTATCGAATGTTTTAAGAGGCATTCGTTTTTTTTTAGCTTTTCGCTTTGTTCGCTCGAAAAATGTTGTACGTAATTTTGTAAGAGCATTCTTTTAAAAATCAATTGGAATTTAAATAGGAACAGAAGCTTTCGAAGCAGCAGGGGCAGTAACTTTCCAAATTCATTTAGACTTAGTCGGGGAAAAAAACGCGTAAAAAAAAAACTTAACAAAATGCAGCGGGGCTCCGTTCGAGAGCGAGTTTCTAAACTCGAAGAAACAGCGATAACTCGCGACAAAATGCAAATCCAGCGGCTCTCCAGCTGATTGGCGAATTAAAAGAAAAAAAAAAAAATAAATAAAACAGCGCGACCGGGCTCGTGCATAATGCATGGCGCGCGAATCCTCGGTAAAATCCTCGGGAGGCTTCGAGCTCCCCCGAGGGGGAGAACGGCGAAACGGGACAAAACGTTACCTGTCGCCGGCGCAATCGGCCTTAGCCGCGGCGCAGATCTCGTCGGCGTAGGCGAGGACGCGCATGTACGACTCCTGCTTGGCCTCGAGCTCGCCGATGCGCCGCTTCATCGAGGCCTCGGCCTCGGCCAGGACCTCCAGCCGGCCCAGGCACTCGAGGTCGCCCGAGCCCAGCGACACCTCGCTCTCCACCATGTCCACCCAGCCCGTTTTGCCGCCTGAAAATTCGAGTCGATAGTTAATGTACAGGGGGATTTTCGGCAGCCCGGGAAAGCTCCCGGCGGCTTCGACAATTTCGTCGGCGGACAAAAGAGTTTACGCCGAGCCAAACGAGCCTTTGAGCAGAGAGAGAGAGAGGCAGTAAAAACGAGCTTTTCGCGCGGTGAGTGCGTAATTACCCCAAAACAGTCATTATTTGACATAAAAGCTCTGTTTAGCTGCAGGGATTACACTGCCTTTACAAGCGGTCCAATTAGGTCTTTGTTTAGACGGCAAACATTTCCGCAATTTTCTAAAATGCATTTTTTAGAGGCAAAACATTTTTCCTCATCTAAAAGTATGAGGTACTTTTTTTATACCGCCTATTTTACTAAAACCTTTTGTAAAACTAACTATAAAAACACGCCGTTAATTTACAATAAAATGTATATAATTAGTTTTACATCAAACGTTCGTTACCGAAGGTAACCGCCCTTTTAATCATTCGCCTCAATTTCGAGATGAAAGCGCGCCGCCGCGAGTAAAGTTTATCCCAAAACTAAAATTCCAGACCGCAAAACGCGCGCGAGGCCGTCGTAAACACCGCTTTTAAAGAGCCTCCCGGCGCGGGCGACACTTTGCTAAATGAATTCGGCGCGCGGGTCAAAGTCCGGCGGCGAGGGTATCAATAAATTTAGTCATCCCTTACGCTCCGGCCGAGTAGAAGCTGCTGCTCGCGCGTCGCGGCCGATATTCCACGCCCGACTGCACTTGGAGGGTGCCGCTGTGCCCTAAGGCTAGGCGCTGTTATCGGACCTGCGCCGACGTGCTCCCTCTTTTTTTTTCCTTTTTTTCTTTTTATCGGCGTAATCACCGCACCGATTCGAGCTTTGCCCAGGCGCGCGAACGCCGGCATGTTTATTACGTTCCACTTCTGCTTGCGTCGTAATATTCGACGTTAGTGACGGCGCTGCGTTATTGTTTTCTGGAGGATAAAGGGGATAAATTGCACGGTTGCGTTCTTCGCCGGTTGGCTCTGTAATGCCCGGGGAGTATTGGCAGTTTCGTGTTGATGGAATTAAAAGCTTGTTTTTTTTTTTTTTTTTTTATTGATTTCTGATGAGAGGAAAAGTTGGTGCAAACAAGGGCAGGTCTTTGATTGCTTTCGAATCACTGGAAGTTTTTGTTAAGAAAGTGAAGAGTTTATCGGTTAACTTGATTTTTTTGAAAAAGAGGATTAAAGAATTTCTAAGATGTTCTCAGTAAGTGAAAAAGGGGAAACACAAAGATGCAAGAGATACTTTTTCCAGTTTTCAACTTTAAACGGACGAGTAGAGGCATCTTATGTTTGGAGTGAGAGAAGTTATCTTAAATAATTTTCCTTTTAGTTATATTTATTGAACGAAACAGTGTTTTTGATTAATTAAAGTAGTCTATAAAGTTTAAAATTGATAAAAAGAAATAAATATTAGAAATGCCTAATACTTTTATATCTTCTGTTTTTTATGCATTTGAAATTAATTCTCGAGTTTAAGTTTCGTTATAAAATAATAAATCTTTTACGTCTGTCAATTTTATCGAAATTTTATCGTTCTAGTCATCACATAGCCAGCTAAATCCATAATGCAATTTACTTGAAAGAAAAAAGTAAGAAGTGAAGTAGGAAAACATGGGCTGACCTGCTACGTTTTACGTTAATTGCATGTTCTTGCACTCGCAAATATGATCGAGTCATTATCGAACGCAAAAAAGACGAATTTAAATCGAGCACTTAAGAGAATAGAAAAATCGAGAAAATACGTAGTAGCGCATACATCCTCCTTTGCCAGTACTTCTTATTTCGTTTGATTGCAAAGCGAATTTATTTAATTTTGTTACGTATTACGATTGAATTAACATTAATGCCTCCCTTTTCTGAATTAATTAACTTTAAAGCTTACCCATCCCTTACGATGAAATTTCCTCTACATTCTCTACTTGGTTAACATTAAATGAGCAAATATACACTTAAATTAGTAGTATAAGAATATAATTCATTTTCCAAAAAGCTTCTTTTAATAATACATATATTTAATGTACTAAAAGTAAAGCGTTTTCAAACTATTAGACTGATTACCTCGGTGACTAATAGTCAGTAGTCGAAGCTTTGGCGATACATTTTATCTAGATAAATCTTGTCTGTGTCAAAGCTCGCTTACTGAAGCAAATTAATTCAATTTGAAAAGCAGAGATCAACATTAGATTGCAAACAGCCTCCTCCGATTTTGCTAGAATGCATCTTCAAAGCTACGATACCTGCAGAAGGACGAATGCTTTAGATTCAAAGTTACGGATATCCACAGACGACCAAACGCTTCCAGGAAATCACATTTTGTCAATTTCGATAAAAGGGCTAATTTTCGAATGCCGAATAAGAGTAGTATTTTTGTGTTTCACTGTTAAGATATCGATGCCGAATGGAAATATTTTTTATGACGATGGGATTTTTTAGGATATTAAATTTCTTTTAATATAAAATTTATTGCCGTTTCCACAACTTAAGGGATTTTTATGGGGCTCCAATAAATTTTTCGTTATTCAGAATCAATTTTATTCCCTCGAAAAGATTGGATTTTTATAGCTGCCCATTCAGCTGCGTTTCAACTCGTACCTATTTAAAATTCAAAAAGTTTTTCGCGACGTTAAAGAAGTCCGACCAGAAAAATCTTATCTTAAGTAAAGCAAACTCCATTAATCCTCTCACGTGAGATTAAATTGAAGGTCTCGGCGACTGAATTTCAAGGCAAAGCAAATGCATTAAGCCGAGGCATTTAACGATTAATCGGAGCCAAGAAAAGTGGCGCACATAGAAACGCAATCATAGGGAGTCGTTATCGTATGCAAATATTGCATTCTCGCAACGCCCATTACATTAGGCGGGTTAAATTACGTTACGGCTGAGGGTCTCTCTCCGACAAGGTGTTCCGACCGGCACGAAAGCTTCGGGAAAAAAAGGGAGTCGGACGGGGGGCCGAGAGGGAAAATGGCTTTCGTTCGAATGAGACGGAGAAAGGACCGCGGGAGAAAATTCAATCTCGATGTGTGCGAGAGAGCGGATTCGCCGAGGGCCGCCGAGAAACATTTTCCCCTGAAATTAACTTCCCGCATGGAAAATATGTTCTTTATTGCAGTGTATTTTGCGCTTAATAGAAAATTTACGGGGTTCCCGGATTTTTAGAGGGCGAAGGCTGATGGGAAAAGTTTAATAATACCGGCGGCGAAGGACTTACGGCCTATTTTCGTCGAACGGCTCAGATTAATTTTAACAGTTGGGAGGCAATTTGAATTTTCTTGCCCGTATTAATTTTAAAGATGAAGAGCGACAAAACAATGGAAAATAAATGTATACGTACAACAAAGCGAGAAAGATTCGTTAAAGGTTTGCGGCACAGTAGAAATGACGAGAACTGTGACTTTTAGATCCGGAAACCACTTTATCGCGTTTATTTCTAGTAGTAAAAAGGAACACCCATAAATTAATGCGCGACTATAGGAACATTTACATATTTCAAAATTGCGCTTGCAAACAGAATTTCGTGCATCAATTTGTTGGGTTTAAATGCGTTTCGAAATTTCTGCTGGTACCTACACCCAGTTCACATTTGTACTCCATAATGTTTTGGCAGAAAATCAATAGTAATAAATGCGTCAGTAAATAAATTCATAACGTTAAATTAACTATATATTTCGAGCATCAAAACAGCTTATTAAATGAAATCCTTGGCAGAGTTCTTTCCTTTCATAAATTAAAATTATTACGCCGCCGTCTATCTAAAAAGCTATTTTTATGGATAATTACATTTTCGAATTTTGTAGTTTTTAATTTATTAATCGTATTTTTAAGACGCGTATTTGAGCTTGCACTTAATTCACTGATATCGCGAAACATCATAAATTAAAACACTTTTAAGAAAGTTATTAAACGATTCGACGAAAGATTAAACACCTCATATCTCCGTTGCATCGCGCATAAAATAATCATCGTCGCGGCTTATTAAAGATAATATATTGTAAATATCGCACGTGCAAGCGCATTTTTAGCCCGCATCTCGAAATAAATATTCATCTAATCTGGAGTCTATACTTCATTCCGATTTCGAAACGTCCGAATAGTATGTGGCGTATTAGGATATAAATATTTAATGCTATTACCGAATCGTCATCATCAAACGCAAATCTTCGAAACGCGAATATTTCCCCAGCCCCGTGTCGAACGCGATTACTTTAAACGCCTCGCGAAACTTGGGCGCAAAGTTCACTCGAACGTCCGGAGTTTGCTTCCGTAAGCGGCAAAAAGCGCGTTCGCGCCACATTTAGCAGCGGATCCAAGTGCAACAGTTGACGAAGCAATCTCGCGAGTGCGCCCAGCTCTCGCCGATAATTAGGTATTTTAATACGGGACCTGCTTATTTACGGAAGAGCCGTGGGTGTCTGCGGAATTTGCAACGGTTACGCTTGAGCGGCTCGGTGCGGTTCGCTCCCGGAGACGACACACACACACACACACACACACACACACACACACGCGCGGAACTCGGTCCTGCTGCGGAGTACTGCGGGAGAGGTCGAGGAGGCACGTGGCGAAATGGAAACCTGTTTCCGTGCTAAAGCCGCGATGTCTGCCGGATCCCCGGCTGCATTACTTCGCCCGTAGTGCCTCGGAATTATACGAGGTGTCGTCCTTTGAAACGGTGTCCCGCCTGATGGGGGACTTGCGTTAACGCAAAAACTACACGGCACGACGATTGCGCGAAAATTGACGCTGAGTTTTGATGGTGGAAAAATTTTAGAGAGAGCATCAATGGGTCGACAAAGTGAGTGATAATTGGGGGTTAATTAGTTATGTAAATGTCGTTTCAACTCGTTAGCGATCAAAGAGGAGCAATTTTTAGCTCGATTTGAGCTTCATTATTCAAAGGAATGGAGAGATATCTTTTTAGAGAAATTCTGTATCTTTATTGTTTTGAGTCATTTTGAAATGGTTATAAGATAAATTGGTATTAAAAAAAATATTTTGACTAAACTTCAACTATTTTATTTATATTTCAAAAAAAAAAATCCAATTTTCCGGCATCTTTCCACTTGAAATCCGCCACATCGGTTTTTTGGAGCATGAAAATCTGATTTTTACCTCGAAAAGAAGAAGACCACAACCAAAAATTAAAAAACATGATTTTGGCCAATATATTTTCCATTTCGCCTACTGTGAATGAAGCTCCAAAAAGGATAAAAGTTTGCCTTTGAGCGTTAATGTGTTAATTAATTTATAAGGAGTCCTTTACTCGAAGGCTTTGTGAAATGTAGTAGGGCACTCAAAGTTTTTCAAATTTTAGGGTAAAGTAAATAGTTACTTTCTGCATTTGCAGGAAACGGTGTCTCATTAAATTAGATTTTTATTTCATTAGTATTTTATGGTCCGTTAACTTTACACCTTCCAACGCAATAGTAAGTTACGAGGGAGCGTAGATAATTGTAAATAGTTCTACTCGTTCGTTAAACTTATGTCAAAATTAATTTATATTATTCCATACTATGTTACAGAGAATCTAAAATTATATTATTAACATTCTGGAGCTTAAAACTATTCCATAATAATGCATTGACGTTATTCCAGAATGAAGTATTGAAGTTAATTAATAAGTTTTAAAGCAATTTCATGTTCGATAGAAGCCATATCTAACTTTTGCTGTGTAATTGGAAAAATGACGTTAATAAAGGACATTTTTCTCCCTTGACATATTGCTTTCAAAGCAGTATAATAAAATTTTAGAAAAAGCTATCGTAACTTGATTTTCTTAGAAAATTTGATGCGGTTGTACGACTTAGACATATTTGAAATAGCGAACCCTTGGATTAAAAAACTTCTAGAAGTAAAAGTTTCTCTTTAGATAAAGTAATCTAGAGAAAACTTTACCTTTCGGAGCTTTTTCGAAATTGTGAAATAGTATACTAAAAGAGAGACAATCTATTAAATTTTAAACAATTTTTATTAAATCATAACTAGAATATATCTTCGTTTAAGTAAATAATGTAATAATAAAAATTAGAATAAAATGAATATTTAAGTAGTAGCGTTCCGCATATAGTCAGACGAACGATTTTTCAAATAGAACAAAGCATCTGTTTCGCCATCAATTTTTTATTCTAAAGCTTTTAAATAAACCCGAAACTTTTTCGAGCGTAAAAAAAAGTAAATCTAATCGTTGCACTTTTATTGTTTGTAAATAAAGTACCTCGCGTTGCATATTTCATAGGCTTATAAGACAAAAAGCCTAGCCATTGTCTCCTCCTCTGCCCCTAGAACAGCCGAACGTATCGAATCCTTAAAAAACACTGGGGCTCATGCCTTATTCAAAAGTTTTGTCTCGGGGCCTCCCTCGCTCCGGTTCCATCAATTTCCCCCGCGTAAAAATAAAAAGTTCGCCGAGAGACGTACACTCGGCATATTGCGCCGCTCATCAACGGCGAATTTTTATCGCTCCTCGAGCAGTCATAAAGCAGCGGCAATCCGCGCAAGTGGCGGGCATAAAGGGGAGAGAGAGAGAGAGAGAGAGAGAAGCATTTCGACGTCGCTTCATAAGTTTCGTCGGAACAGAAGCGGACTGGACGAGCGAACTTTCTCCCCTGACTCGGAAATCGAGCCGAGCTAGCAAATTGAATCGAAAAAAACTCACATCCTTTTTCCTGCTCGAGCTGCTGCACCTCGGCGCATAATTTCTCGAAGACCTTTTTGCGCGCCTCCTGACTTTGTCTGGCTTTCTCGAGCTTCGTCCTTTGACGCTGCAGTGCGGCCTGCCGTTCCTGCAATAGTTTACGAGCTTCCTCGGCTTTCCGGGATGCCTCCTGTGGGTCAGGCTTGGATTTAGCTAGGGCATTTTTAGGTTGGACAAAGAGTTCCATAGAAGTGGGCAGATTTTACTGTTAGTTGTAAAGTTGTAATATATCAATTTTTTAAAAAGAGTAAGCTTCATTTTCGATTCATCTTCCGGTAAACGAAAACACTCAGACGTATTAAATCATTTTGCTTTTGCTGCCTTTTTGAATGATAGAAAAGTGACAAAAGAAAAAGAAAGATGACATTTTCATTTCCTCGCAATTTCCGTGTAAATAGAAAGCCGGTTCTAAAATTCATGAAGCTGTTTATTAATTTGACGGGATGTATTACATACTTCAAGGAACAAAATAAATTGCTTCTCTTCCGAGAAAGGAATGTTTCGAATATTTTTTCAATTTTTCCTTCCCATCTAAAAAACTATCATCTCCAAAAGACTCCTTTCACATTTATGATTTTTGCTGCTAACATCTTTTAATAATAACAGCTCCGAAGTTACCATAATACTTTTTCTTTCTGTTTCAGGTGAGTTACAAAATCTATTATCCATATTTACAAGAGTCTTCCATCATGGTAAGTGTATTACCAAGTAGATTCTCTAAGAAAAGTGAGTAATAATAGCAATAAAAACGGCGAAACTTTGACAATAAAATTGTCCAGCGCGATTCACCGTTGCCCGACCGAATAGCCGGACTCCGAAACCCCCTCTCCGGCATTCCCGAAAGATTTTCAAAGCAGCCGCGAATCCGCAACGTCCCGGTACACATATAGCGAACAAAGCCCCACTGACCTTCCTCTCCGCCTCGGCGGAGCGCACCCTGGAGTCAAAGTGCTGGCTGGGGGTGCTCCTGACGAGGCCGCCCGTCCCGGCGACCTCGGCGATCATCCTCAGCGCCTCGTCGGGCCTCCCCTCCGGATTCGACCGGCAGGCCTGCCAGACCATCACCGCCGGCACCGAGCATTCCAGCATCTGCTTGCAAAGGGAGGAGAGAGAGGACTCTTTACGAGGCATTTTTATTGAGTCGTATAAGAGCTAAGGGTGTAGGAGATCAATTTTCCGGGCCGTATGCCGGCTGTCTGTCTCGACTCTGCCCTCTCGATAGAATTATACTTTTACGAGCGTGTTATACCCCCGCGTTTTTTTTTCCTCCCCCCGCACCTCCCCGTTTTACGCGTCTCCGAGGGGTGGCTGGCCTTTCACCGACTCAGCCCTGTTGTCTGCTCGCGCTCGCGAGGGCGGCACTGTAGTCCCGAGTCACTGTTTAATTGGAGTGGATAAGAACGATTTAATTAAGGTAATTCGCGCTGATAGAAATTTTGATGGCCGCGGAGTTAAGTTTATGCGAGTGCAGGAGGCTGTAATTTAGTCGGGCGCGAGCTGATGCGTAATTCTGGCTAACGGTTCATAATTAATTAGTATTTCCTATATTTATAATTGATTTGATTGGATTAACGAATGCTAATTTCTGCGTCGGGAGATAATGGGAAAGGGTAACCGTCAATGTGTCAATTAGACTTTTTAATTCGCATTTTCGTTTGAATGTTAATCCTAGTCGACAATGCCTGTCGATCTTATTTAATAACTGATGCATTCTGATGGGTTATTGATTTGAATAATTTGCAAGTTTGTAAACTGTTTCAGCAGAGGCGGGTGAATTTACAATGTTGATCGTATTGCTCGACAAATTTCAGAACTAATTTGAATCCATTATCAAAGGGGAACATTATTTTAAACTGTAGAAAGAATGCATTGTGGCAATTTTTGACTTTGCATTGAGAAATAAACATTTTATTTTCGCGCGCGATTTGTTTATAAAACAAAAAGGAATGTTTGTTGTTTTACGTTTCGCTTGTAACTGTCAAAAGCACTCTTCGATGAATAATTGGTCGATAGCCTTGACTTTATGCCAGAAAGCTGACTCTCGTACGCAACACGTTTAATTTGCTTCAAACAAATTTTAAATTTTCTATTAGTTTTAATTTCAAAGTAAACGACGCAGAAAACATTCAAAATTTCTCAACGTTATTAAAACAGGGACAGAAGTAGATTTTAATAAAAGCGACAGAAAAGACATCCCGGGATCTCGTTGATCCTCCGGGGAACCTATCCAAAGTAAATTCATTCGTCAGGCGCTCTTAAATAACCAAGTCCGCGGTGGTTATTCGCGAGAAAGAAGGTGCGACCTGGAGGCGTCGATGCAGACTCTCCTCCTTGCGCTCGAGCTCGATCCTCTTGTGTTCCTGCTTGCCAATTATCTGCTGTATGCGAGGTTGACAGCCGGGAATGGGAATAGCAGACATGACTGGGCTGGCGGCTGCCAAGCAGCACGAGCCTAAGCCTGGACACGTTGGCGAGCACGAGAAACTCGATTCAACCTGCGCTGCACCCTTGATGCCAGGTGGACAGCCGGAAACGTCGGAAACGGCGGGGCTGGCGGCCGCCAGGCAGCACGAGCCTAAGCCTGGGCACGTTGGCGAGCACGAGAAGCTCGATCCAGCCTGGTCTGGACTCTTCTTGATGCCAGGCGAACAGCCGGAACCATCAGAACCGGCGGGGCTGGCGGCCGCCAAGCAGCACGAGCCTTCGCCCGGGCAACTTGGCGAGCACGAGAAGCTCGATCCAGCCTGGTCTGGAGTCGGCTTGCTTTGAGGCGGACAGCCGGAAATATCAGAACTGGCCGATCCAACCTTCTCTGGACTCTTCTTGCTTTGAGGTGGACAGCCGGAAACATCAGAACCGGTCGATCTAGCCTGCTCTGGACTCTTCTTGCTTTGAGGTGGACAGCCGGAAACAACAGAACTGGCCGATCCAGCCTTGTCTTGACTCTTCTTGCTTTGAGGTGGACATCCGGGTGGACATCCGGAAGTATCAGACCTGGTCGATTCAGGCTCCTCTGGAATCTTCTTCATTTGAGGTGGACAGCCGGAAAGATTAGAAACGGTGGGGCTGGCGGCCCCATTCGATTCGGGCTCCGCTGGTGGACTGCTGCTGTCGTGAAGCTCGGACATCTTGTCGTCAGCATAGCATCAGGCCAAAATGCTTCGAGATGGATTGGTCGCCTGCTGGCTTTAGTACCCTGTGTGCATGCGTTTTCAGATGAAAATACTTTTTTTTTAATGTAGTTGTCAAAATTAGATTTTTAGAATTGTCAAAGGATAGGTGTTATAATAAATAATTTAAAGCGTTAGCGAAATAAAAAAAAATTATCTTTGCAAATTATTATTTGTAATTTAAGAAATATGTTTTTTTAGTTATGAAAAAGAACGCTATTTCATTTTTTTCCTAGCAGATCAATTTTAAAAACGGAAAGTGCACATTTTCCTTTTAAAAGTATCTATATAGAGAAAGGGTAAATGTACACTATTTATATGCCAGTAAATAGGGGACGATATTTATGACACGGTAATGTGTTTTTATCGAATAACGTTCAAATATCCTTGTGTGTAAATATTTTAAAAAATACATGTATATTATCAGCTATGAAAGTATTACTTCATTTTACAAAAAATTATTAATAAATCATTCTTGAATAATCTATAAAACCATTAATTATAATATTTTTTGCAATGCCACACGTGCGGGTTTTCCAGGATGTTTAGAATCTCTGAGGTTATATTTTCATCAATAAAATTTTATTTGAAATATCTCTTCGCAAAAGTGTACAGTAAAATTTCATAAATATCTTTGTATTTATTATACCGAGTAGCTTCAATGTATATAGTTTTTCCTTCTTTATTTTGAAAGGCATACTTTTGGTTTTAATCTGGAATCAAGTTATTTTGAAATTTGAAATTAGGTTAATGTAATGAAATGATAAATGCTTTTAATGCATTGTATTTAGTTGTTCTTTACAAGTCAAGGAAACTATACACCCTTTGAAAGTTTTGCTGAGGTATGTAAAGTACATACTTGTATATCTCCAAGAAATCTCATTGGAACTTAAATCTCTAAAGATCTCCTTTCATGATTTCGAATCGAGGTTAAGTCGGAAATTTTCAAGCCGAAAGCTCTTGAATGATGAACTAATGTTGACCGTGGGGACGATCGATTCGTGATCATTCGTTGCAGGTACTACTTGTTAATTTCGATGCTTAAAGTTAAGAAGTAGGAGACTGTAAAACTTGAGAAATGTCACTTAGTAATTTTTATCCAAATGTTAAATGAAGATGGCTGATGGGTACTGACTGGATTTTATAAACCGAATGAAGTTAGTTACTTTAAGATGAGTCTTATTTAAAATATCTCTGCTTTATACTTCGAAATTGAAATTAATTAAGATGATTGTGACACAAGGAATATTTGATTTTATTAATAATTTGTTATAATACGTTTACTTTTACAATTTTATAAAGTTCTAACTTATTCTAACAATACATGCGTTGTCCTCAATAATTGACATTTCAATCAGATAATCTTACATTTTGGTGTTCGTAGTTTAAACATTTCAAATTATTTTTTCTTTTAGAAAATTTTGTTTTAAACTCTAAGCAAATTTTATTATTAAACTTTTCCACGCTGCTACATTATTTTATACCAATTCGTAAAAATCCATGGTAATTATACATATAGTCGTCTCTGCCTTTACACACTTTTACTGCGTCGCAAAAAAACAATAAACTGCGACCCACTCGGAATTGTATCCCCAAGCAGCACGATTCCTCTCCCTAATCTAAAAAGGCAGACGGCTCAACTAAAAAAGCCGTCTACTCAACAACACGCAAGCACGTCCCTCTCTCGCGCCCCCAAATGAATTATCCCTCGTTAAAACTCGGCGGACTCCGAGCTAATAGATCTTTAATTACGTCACGTATCACGAAAAAAAGCTGCCGCAAAAAAGAGTACCGCAGACAGGCAACGTCCGGCCGTTTATTCAACGTAATCGCACGAGACGCTCCTCGCGCAAGGACGCACTCGAGAAGAACTAACTGACGCCTCCGTCGCGCCGGAAATCCTGACCATTAGCCGAGCTAAGGTGCAGCTCCGTAAAAAAAGAAAATAAAAAGAAAAATCCGTAATTCAGGCGCCGTTACCGCGGCCGTTATTAACGTGACGCCGGAAGTGCTTAAAATTAGACGGCGAGAGCGCGTGTTTGTCGCGCGGTATTTATAACAATACTATTTCATAGCTAGCGAAGTCTTGCGCTGAATCACATGCCAAATTACGCGACATTCGCGGACTTTCCTCGGCACCGACGGAGTTACGATTATCGTAACGCGAACTGACGTGCGAGCTCGGGAGATGGTTTCTGGCGGTGATTGGCAACTCTGAGCTTGGGACAAGCACTATACCTGGAATATATAAGCTTTCCGCCAAAGTGTTTTAAACGGTATCAATGCGAGGAACAGCGCCGTTTCTCATTTCCAGTAAATATTTGAATCAGATTTAACCGAAGGCACGAGGCAAGAGGCTCCACAGCGATCGAATTGTATTCGTGCTCGTTTTCTGGAACAAACAGCCATTGAACTCCTTCGGCGTTCGAGCTCTTCGGGGGTGGAAAACTTTTAAGCGTCGCAAGTGGCTTTCGTTGAAATTTGCACGTTTTATCATTAGTCGGAATCGTCTTTTTCAAAAGTTCGAGTCATTATCCGCGTCGATATCGTGTCTCGAGCGTTCATCACTCGCCCAGCGTGCTTTTGGCCGTATTCCAAAGCGCGCGAAATAAATCGCCGCCGAAGCTTTCGCAGCTACGAATCCTCTCGCTCGTAATGCCTTAAAACTTATGACTTATCTATTTCTTCTAACGCTTTCTCGCTGTACCGTTTGATTTTGGCTTTGTGCACGTCGTAGATCAGACACTACACCTCGATAGAATTGTCTAAATAACGCGTTGGGCTCCGTTTGTTGGAATTGAAGTGAAATTTAAATTTTATCGATTCTCAATTACGAGGAAGGATAGAAAAAAGGTCAGAACAATTAAGGTAGCGAGAAATTCGACTAAGGGTCACTTTACGTTACCCTTCGCGTACACATGTAAGTCGTAAAACGGGAGATTAGCCGAGCAAGTTGAAAAACATGTTTTTCTGCATGCACCTTTTCGGCCCCATTAACAGAAAACACTATTCTTTTTCCAACAATAACGTTTGCAGAACAATAAAATTTGTTACCCCTGCATTTAATTGCTAAACCAAATGCGGTTGAAAATAACTTCTTCGCGTGCAATTTCAAGCTAAATAATTTTATGAAAAGCATTATTACGTGCAAAGTAAAAAGAGCATGTTTCTAAATTAAACATTGCACCGTTATATTCAAGGGAATTGTTTCATCGCATTGTTTTCATTCTTACTCCCGCGTTACAAAACTAAACTTTTAATATTATACTTTAGACTAGTGTATTTAAACATTTAATTAACTTAACGTCGAAAAGCATAAAGTCTTTAAAATACTGCTAAAAAGGGTAGAAAGATTCTTTTCTTTCCTTCGTATACCGGCACACTCTCGATCTTGCACACAATCTTATAGAGCGATAAAGATAGAAAAAGCTTCGACCACACCCTGTGTACATTTCGTTCGACTGCGACTATTCCGTAAAACTGTGGCTTTTTTAAAATCCCTCATAACTGTTATTTTCAATGGGTTGAAGAAGTGAAATGGAGTCTCTTTGATTGACACTCATTGGATAAAAAATGCTATTCTGATTATATTTGAAATTACAGAGATAAAATAAAATACTTTTAACAAAAATAAAATAAAATATATATTATAAGTATTGTTCAGAAAAAGTGAGAATTTGTGGAAATATATTATTATATTTTAAAACTTTTGAAAGAAAAACAAGTATTTTTAAAAATAAAATGTAATGAATATAAAAAAAATTGAAAGCAACTTTTACCACTGAAGTAATAAAACGGCTGAAGTAATAAATGTTTAAAGTGAAATTCTTTGTTGACGCCACTCTAATAATTTTAAACACAGTTCTACAGTAAACATTTAGCTCCTTTTAAAATGCAGCTCTCAATTATTTCATTTTGAAATCCTACACGGTTAAGCGCACTGTTTGAAGTAACGGAATCGTACACTTCAAATTTTTATGTTCACAAGCTTTTCTGTCTTTTTTGTCCAGCAACACAACCATGTATATAAAAAGGTTTCGGCAATATTCGCGTTTCGCCACAATTTCATTTTTCGCTCAGTTTTTTTTTATGCGTTCTCGTTCTTTTTTGCATTGAAATTTGAGTACGAGTGGTCGATAAAGCAAGCACGCCGTCCCTCGGGGTAAATGCCGCACATGCCCGTAGCCTATGTATTGCAGAAAGTATATATCTGCAGGGAAGCTCTAGAAATCTGATATTTTTTTATTAATTGATTTTGTATAAAAAGTCAACGGCACTCTCTTCCTTCAAAAATCCTTTAGTTTTTTAGGAGACTTTTTTTTATTATTTATTGTTCTTTAATAAATATTTTTAATGAAATACAAATTGGAAGCTTTTGAAAATAGTAACTGTTTGTGGAGCTAATGTTAAGTCAAGCAAAGGTTTGATTAACTAAAGCATACGTCAAAAAAAGATGTTAAATCAATAGAGAAGTACATTCTGCGTATTTTATCGACTTTTATATTGCTGAAAGAAATATACTTGTTTGTTTATTATGATTATTTTAAAATCGATTAAAATTCTAGTTCTTTTCTTCCAATGTAATACTTTTATTAAACTATATTTCGAAATAATATCAACAGAGTGGAGTGAAACTCTAAGAGTAAACTATCAAGCGAAACTTTCATCACAATCTTCCGAACAGAGGAACTTGCTTTTAAGATATTTTAAAATCCGTGCTTGAAAGGACGGACGAGGCGAAATGTAATTACGTGACCGAACGAGCTTACCCAAACTACCGTTCGATTTAATGATACTTACGGATTATCTTCTCCAAGAGAAATTCTATTTCTCAATTTTCCGTTGCGTGGTCAAGACCAAATCAAAATTAAACTTAATTAACTTTTTTGCCAACTTTTGAGCGATTTCTTGATCACAGTTTAAGCTAGCACCTTTTTTTAAAGGATTTACGACGATGCGAATTCAATTTTCAGATTAAAAATTCAAAAGAATAAATTTATAATTGCTGCTTTTATTAACCAAATAAAAGCAAAATATTGCATTCGTTTATAATTGAGATAGGAAAAATATTCCTGAAAATAAAAGTTAGTAAATGCTTGTTTCTGTAGAGAACTTCATTTTATTTGAATAAAAGATCGCGTTACACCAGGGGATAAAAATTGTTACTTTAGGAAAAAAGTATCAAGTGCTTCTTAATTAATTTTATTTAAAAAAGAGTACACAAACAGAAAGATTTCATAATTGTTAGACAATTTTAAGTGTTTCAACTTCATCAATTCAAAATAAATCATGTAAACATTCGCGGCCCGTAACAGCATTTACATCGGTCCTTTTTGTAGTAAAAGAAACTTGTTCCATTCAATTTTTCCTCAAAGTGATAAAAAAAAAAGTAATTTTTTCCGAAGAATCGTTAGCCAGTCCCTTTAAGAGAGAAAAGCACGGTATTTTTAACAATGTCACCCTTCTTATCACATCTGAGCAGAGAAAAATATCTAGACTTTATCCAATTTCTGTTCTCGCAAAGATCCATTATATACCATAATAGCATTAAAGGTAACAGCCAGAATAACGCAATTCGTGCAAATCACCTTCACGTCCTTCTCCCCGCAATGAATCACGGGAGTAAAAAAGAAAAGAAAAAAAGAAAAAAAAAAAGACGAACTCGCCCCTTTATCACGACAAGCTCGTATATACCGAAACAACCTGACCTGCTCAATAAATCGCCGGTCTATCAGTTTCAAGAACCGAGTCAGGATAATTCTGCAGCCCACGCATTCGCGAGCTTCGTCCGCCCGGCGCAAGGACAAAGAGAGAGAGAGCTTCTAGCCTTCCGCGCCGCTGCAATAAGGTGCGCCCGGGATGCGCATCGCAATTACATCGATCCCGATTGCTCCGAATTAATTGGCGACGCGCAACTCGGGATCGAGAGAACCATTGTTGTCGTCGTCGCCGCCGCGCCCGGCAAATAAATTCATCTGACCGTGAAGCGCTTAAACAATGCGCAATTCTCATTAGCAATAAGGAGTGTGCTGCGCCGCGAAGCCGAAGGGAAGATTAAAAGAAAGGAACGCGGGATCGATTTCTATTATCCGGCGTTCGTTCGGACTTTTTTCCATTTCTTCGAGTCGCTCTCCTCTCCAAGGTGGTTGCTATTTCAGGCTCTTCCTCTCCTTCCCCGACTCGTACATTTGTCTGCATGCATGACTTTTCATCTCCCTCTCTCTCTCTCTCGACTCTTCCTTTCTGAATGCAGCCAATTTCAGCGGGGGATTTAGTGGATGAAGCACCATTTTCCATCTTTCGTAAGCGCCGCGCAAAACGACGAAAAGTCGCATGGCTCGTACAGCTTCGAAGTTAACGAATGAGTAAACGATTTGGAATGCATTCGAAATTAATCAAACGTAAATTTTTGCCCGCTTCAATTAAACGACAAAGTCCTTTAGAGCGGAACTCGCGCTCGGCGAGCCAAAATTTACATCTTCGAAACTAGTTAAATAATTTCGAACGACACGATAATAATGTCAAGGAGGGTTAATCCATTTAGTAACATAGCCGTAATTGTAATCAAAACTTCAGCACTCGGCGCTGCGAGTAATGTGTGCGTGGTACCTCGGTATTACGGGTTTTCGTGCTGCACTGTCCTGTGTACTGTACTCCGAAAGTGGTCGCGAGAGGTGTTAGTTGTGTCGGAATAATTAGGAAGTGATGCGAAACATTTCTCTTCGAATATTTCGGTAGATTGCCTCAAGAAAATGGGGAATATGCATGTTACGCCAGATATTCCAGGTATGAGTTGTATGCTACGCGGAATTTCGAAATTCTCAATTAATCATTTGACCGCGAATATTAAAAAGAACCGGGTAGTTTTTAAATTTAATTACGTTCAGTATTTATTATTGTACGTATAAATCACGATAATTTCTCGAAAAATGATAGATCTAGGCCATATGACGTTTATTTTTATTCAATAAAACATGCCTGAAAGTAGCAATGATATTCACCGTCCTAATTAATCGAACCGTCCGCGCTTAAAAATTCGCAACGAATATACTTTTATTCGTCCCAACACGCGTGCTGCGCTCGGCAGCACAAATGCAATTTTCTGGGATTCTCCTCGATAGACAAACCCCATTCTTAAATCCGTAAAAGCAGCCGTCCGCTCCGAGCGCAATAAAATGGCCCTTATTTTTATCTCCTTGCGCTGCATTCCTTTTTATTATCGTTCCGGCACTTCAGCCGTCTCCCGCTCCCGGATTTCCCCTTTAGTTGCCGCCCGGCATTTGGTATTCACAAAAGAGTTCGCACACCGCCGGACGAGACGCGGACGAGATGCACTCCGAATGTCATAAATAATAAGCGCGGATCGTTATTTTAGCGAGGATCCCCGCGGATAATTTGCCGAGAAAGCGATCTCGACGTGCGCAGACGTCGTTATTATTGCCGCTGGTAGTCGCAAGACGAGTGAGCCGGTTAAGTGCCCTGCTCTCTGGGTGGGAAGCTCGCGCTTATTCGTCTTCTTTGTGTATTCAGTGGATTAGTGGGCTTCGCGTTCTTGCTTTCTTACTTTCTTCCTCCGCCTTCTGCGACTCTGACTTTGATGCGTCTATTTGAGCTCGATGCCGGGGGTCGTATCGATTCTCGGCTGGCTAAATATGCAATTATGATTCCTCTAATAAAACTTTCAAATCGTGAAATTATATTACACGGTATGTGCGCCTTGTACTTCCAAGTAGCCAATTAGTTGGCATTTATCCATTTATTTTTATTAAATCGAAATCATGATTTATACAATTTATACTTGATTGCCTTCCATTACAAACTTTATGCAAATGAATATTTTATTTTATTACCATATTTTTTGTTTAATATGAAATATTCATTTCGCGCATCAATTTCCAACGTTCAAAGTTGAAAGCGATCAATGTTGCACAAACATTTACGTTGGTAGAACTACTTTAAACTTCAAAAATAGAAGAATATGTTTCGTTATTTTAAATTTTACTTTAAACATGAAAATTTAAACGAAAGAACACGAGAAATGATAAAAACATTCTCGAATAAACTTTAACGAAAACAGGTTTCGGAGTACATTCGCGCATACTAATCGCAGTATTCAGCAAATTGACTTTGTCAGCGTAAATTATACATGTACATAGGCTTTGACGAACGCATTCTATATAATAAATTAGCACAGCTTATGAAAAGCAGCTTGCGCGCGTATGCTCGGTATAGCATTTCAAAGACACACAACTCCCTCTCTCTCTCCCTCCCGCGTATTTCAAAGCCCCGTAGCTGATTGACTGCGCCTTAACCTAAATTTAGACAATGTTGTTATCGGGGCTCGGCACGTATATAACGCTGGGTTTTTGAACTCGAGGCGAGGATCGATTGCCGGGCTTTAAATATTCACGCACCGCCGGTACTAATGCTGCCTTCATTGCTCCGCGGCGTAAAGTACAAAATTAGTATCGGAAAAAAATCGATAACCCCCTCAGCGCCGAGATATACGTGCGCGTGACTTTCAGGGGCCTTTGATAATTCCCCGTGATTACAGAGTCGCGCGGGGAAGATATGCATTACGGTCAATGGCGAATTGGTGTTATAGCTCATACTTACGAAACCGGACTCTCGGCCGAGAAAGAAGATCAAGTTAAATTAGCGGATTAATGACCGACGCGCGGACAATTAATGGGGAAGGGATAGATTGGAAATTATGGCTGCCACGACGTTTTTAGAGCTTCGTTGCGCAACGAACGCGTTGTAGTTTCTTTAATGGTTACGGTTTGCGGTTTCAGCTCGGATGTTTATTCTTCTGATTAACTGTTATCGTACTTTTTTGTTGTGAGAGCGAGAATTTTTATTAAAAACACGGTTTTCAACGTTTACCAACATTTTCACGATATTTCCCGGCAGAGAGGCAGCTTTGCGCGGAGGAAACTAAACATCTCTAGCATCTTTTGATTTCACAGGATGTTTTGCACGCGCATTACTCTGTAAGTTCTGTTTTCACGTTTCTATACGAAGCATTTTACGCATGATGTAGCATTATGCACACTTGAATTCTCTGTTATGCATTCGCCGATGGCTGTTCAATTTGGCTGGACGCAAAAGAACTCGTAAACAACTCGGGATTTACTTTCAAAGTAAATTCAAACGAACTCTCTCTCGAGAAACTTTTTAGATTAAAGTTTAGCCAAGTATGATAATAAGAAAATAATCAAAGATTGCTGTTTTGCAGCTTTGCAACGGTTACCGATTATTTTTAATGTAAATTCATATAATTTCGAGAACACCAAAGTTACATTAAATTCTTCCGTTATCCCGTTTTCTCTCGTTTCATAATACGGGTAAGGTTGATTATCTTTTTTCTGTTTTTTGTTTCTTGGTAAATTATAATTAGAGAAAACTTTTATCCAGTATTAACGCATATGCATTTACGTATTCTATTTAAAATTCTGAAAAGTAATTTAAATTTTTTAATCAGACGCGTATTTTGTTGTTATATAAGAAATTTCATTTTTCGTTTGTTTGATTAATATTAATTAAAATTTATCTGGAAATTTCACATTAATACTTTGCGATAAAAATTTTCAAAAACTGTTTTCAAATTTTGTTTACGAATAAAAACTATACAGAGCCTGTTTTGCATTTAGGTGTTAAACTTCGCTTACTTCATTTTGCTTTATACACTTTACGAACTATAACTAGGGTTACCCGCCTAAGTATTTTAAGACCCAACGCTGACTCAGCAAGTCTCAAACTCGCATCAACAATTAAAATGACATAAGCTATGCTACATAAATCTTTAATTTCTTGTACGCGATTAACCAATGAAAATATCGCAAACGGCTGAAATATACGTACTTTCTAATTTATTAAAGAGGTCGGTCAATGAATGTTCGATGCCCAGGGTACTTTGGCAGATGATTATTCGAGCAGTCATTACCGACATTCGACGACCCAATTACAAGGGAAAATATCGCCACGCAATGTCTCAATTACAGCAAGTCACCAAATTACGAAGAAATTAACCTCAGTCCGGGGCATTAAACCGAGTTCTCGTCTCGGTAACTACTAAGAACTGAACTTCCGGACCGCGGCGCAGAAATCCGAAAGGTCGAGGAAGTACGGCGCTCCGAAGCTCCCGAGTGCGGATAATACGCGCATGATCGAGTACGTGCGCGCACGTCTACCTCTCCCCTCCCCGTCATACCCCAAAGGCTAACGAAGTTGGCTGGCCTGCCTTCAGCCACAGGCGCCGAAATCACAGGCTGAATATTAATACGTCAACAGGGCGCCGCGAGACGCTCTCCGAAGCACGAAATATCCTCGGTCTCGTTATTTCTCGATATTCCCCGCCGCGGAGCCCGGAGAGAAATCTACCCGTCGTGTGCGACGCGCGCGAGTGTTATAACGGCGGCCCCCAGGATCGATATAGAACGTCGCGTCGCGTTAAATAAAAATGAGTCGGCTCCTTCGCGCGAAAGATATGGAAATGCGGCCGGCAATTCTTATCCCGGCTGGGGATCTCGGAAAATAAGGAAGGTTTTTATGACGAGCGGATGAGAGCTCGCCGCTATTGACTTTTGACCTCCTGATCGGATTTCAGCCCGGTAATTTCCTGGGGAGAGAGGATGTTTATTGCGGGGTTTCGAGAAAATGGCCTTTAATATTTATTCGGAGCAGTCGGGGGAAGCGTTCGCTACCCGTCTGGTTGAGAACATTATTTCGAAAGTAACGCCGTCGCCTGTCCAGAGGGGATCTTTCCGGGAGAGACTTTGAAAATCGATGGGAAAGCTTCGAAAATATGCAACGCCAGCTTCTGAAGGGGATAGGATTCCTGCGCTCCTTTGGAAGACTTTCAAACGGCCTTTGTTCTTGGAAAATACAGAGCTTTTTAATCCTGGACTTTTAGCTTAAATTGGCAATGATTGTTGTTTTAACAAATAACCAGGGAGCGTTTGTTTTCTGGAAAAGTTTGCGTCGCACACTGGGCATTTCTCACTTGAAAATCAAGAGGCGAAAATAATAAAGTGGAATTCTTCGCATTTCCAATTCCAGTTGAAAGCTTTCCTAGGGAACGAAATTTAGCTTTTTTAATGTAAACTATATATACGTCCTCGAGCTTCGTGTGGACATTAAAATCTGTCTGACTTAAAGGATCATCATTGATTTCCATCAATAGCCATCAGAATAGCTTCGCAAAAGCCGCAAGCTTGCATTGAATCCTTTTCAATGGCAGTTCCCGCATCGACGCGCGGCACTCGACTACTTTTTTTCGAAACGTAAATCGCAAGCCGAAGAGAAGACAAACCCCTACTTTAGCTTCTTCAGTGTCATCCTCCTTTTCTTGGCGCAGCTTATGCGAATTCACAATAGTCCACTTGATTGCATTCGGTCTCTTGTCTTGATTCGAGCACCTCTTAAGCTTAACGAAGGTCCTGTCTGTTTTGTACGAGCGCCGAGTGGTTTTTCAATGGCTGGCTTCTGTCACGACAGAGGCAGCCCCACTTTATTAGAGACTTTAAAAAAATAAAAGGCGAATTCTACTTGGCTCCCCCTGAGTCTTTGTTTTGCCCCCTAGTCGTCCCGTCTATTTCCCTATTCCTCGCGCATGAGCAAAGGGCCAATTTGACTCGAGATACTCGCGACAATGCAAAGCGTCCCCGATGTACTGGAAGGCGCAAAGCCTCTCGCAGCCGACATGGAAATTATCGCTTCACTTTCACGCGCGACACCTTTCATTCCCGCTCGTACCGCTTTAAGTGATTAATTTTCTCTCGGGGCCTCTCGAGAGAGTAGGCACTGCTCAAGTGAACGCCGGCGCCTCGATATCTTTCAGAGGATTAAATTTTACCGCCAAGACTTATGACGGGAATATTAAATCTAGATCGATTTGCTATTCAGGATTTTGCTTCCTCCTAGAGGCAGCTTTGTGATACTAATTTTTGGAGATGCTGTAAAAACATGTTATAATTGTATTTTGAGGTGCCAGGAATAAGAATAAATCGTTTTTGAAAAACGTCTGTGTGGATGTGTGTGTCATTTGTTTGTATGTTTTGTGTGATGGCGGGTCAAAAATCCGTTTTCGAAAAATTAAATTTTACTTTTCTTTTATATGAATAAGATTGACATATTTGAATTTCTAAAGAAAAACTCGATGTGAGTTGTCAAACGTTCTGTTTCATCGTGAAAACCCTATTTCACCTTATAGAATAAGGCCCTTTTTGTACAAGAGGCGGGCTGGACCGAGTTCCTTATTGCATTTAACGGTTTCCATTGTTAAGGTAGACTGTCGATCCAGGCATTATCATCAACACTATATATGGCGAGCTGTTAACACCCATCGGGCGTGTATACACATCGCATTACACTGAACGTGTTTTACATAATATGTCCTCCACGAACTAATACGGAGTCTTTTCGTCTATTGCTCTGTAAAAACAAAAAGTAATTAAAAAGTGGTTATTAAGCTTTAAAGATCTCCGTCAAGATTATCTGATGTTTGCGTTTCACGCAGAGAATTTTTTCTGTTTTATCAGCATTAAGTATGCGTAGAATAATAATCATTTTAGTAAATCTGAGAATTTTTCATTCAGTACTTACATTTTATATTGTATTTCCGGAATTTTATTACTGAGATTTTAGCTATTTCAAACTCTATTATTTTTTTATAATGAAAATTTCCGTAATTAAATTTTTTTATGATACCAACTATAACCGACAAGATATTTTTACTTTTAAATTGAGCTTTAGCTTCTTTACCTTCAAAAATTCAATTTGAAAAACTAATAATGTATTAAAAGTCGTAAGTCCTTGTTAAGGAGAATCAAATTTCTTGCTGCTGTAATTTACTATTAACTTTAAAAATCAATATATTTTTTTATCCCCATATTTCTGCGAATCGCGATATTCTAGATACATTTCAAAGTAGTTTTTAAAGTCGTTATAATTCTTCTAAAATGGCGAACTGTAAGTTTGCATGCCAAATATCGATTTTTCAACTTGGTCACGAGAAATTTGGACTGCCAGTTTCATGAATAACTTAGCAAGAGGTTTTACTATTGTTTATTCTGAAAGCTATTCAGCCACTGTCAGTTTCGAACGTATTAAATTAAGTAAATTAAAACTGAAGTGCATTCGTAGTCTCTAATATCTGATATGATATGAGTACGTTCATATATATTTACTTTTAGCTTATTAAATTCCTGAAATTCAATAAAGCGATGCATTCAATTTAGAACATTTTTCTTTAAAAGACTGAAGCATAACAGTAAAGTGTTGCGCCGATGTAATTTAAACAATAATACCGTGATAATTTGATATTTTCATTATAGAATGTTTGCGGAAATTTGTGAAAACAATGCAATAAATTGTATGAAATTGTATAAAATTTTAAAAAATTTAAAATTTTTTTAGATTAATAATTCACCTTAAAAGCTTTATTCCAATTGCAAATTTCAAAATGTAATAGCTTTATTTACACAGGAATGATTTTACATAATCCCATACAACAATAGTCGTTCTGATAAAGCTTAGTTTGTCGCACGAATGCATTTGCAATAGAAATTATTAAAGCGACGTTATAACGCTTGCGTACATTTTAAAAAATGAATTCGATTACCTTAATAAATATTGCAAAGAAGCGATGCTCTCGTAAAATGGGAAAACTGTTTCCGCTAAACCGTTAATACCACGTGAAGCTTTCATGAAATTGAAAACTTAAATAGCCGCCGGTACCGAGCTCTAAAACATGCACCGAACACTTCTTTTTTTTTTGAAAATATTTCACGACGCAGTTGGCTCGTGAAAAAAAGCACTCATCAAAGGCTGAGTGAGTTTGTGTGCCATTACAGAAGCACCCCGCAAACTCGCGGGCAATTAAAACTACTGTGCAAAAAGGTGCAGTTAAAATTATGCGCATGCACGAAGATTCCATAACGAGCCTTTCGAAAATTTCATTTCTTTGAGAGCACAGCGAACGAAAATTCAAATTGCAGCGGCTCTTTTTCATGCGGCCTTAAGCACCGCGATTATCATTAAAAATAAACTGCCGTGGGAAATTGGTTAATCTCGCTTGCCGGTCGAACAAACACTAACTCGGACGATGGAATATTTATAAAACTACAAATAGATCATATGCCGCCCTTTGATTAAGGTAAAGCTGTATGTTATGCATGCTTTAATCGCAGATTCTGCCTTGGCTCCGTTAGTTTCGTAAAGTCGACACCGCACATTTCGAAAATAAAATATCATTACATTCAACTGTTGCATCGGAAACGGGACTTTTTCCCCTCGCTCGCAGGGATATTTTTTTTTTTTTTAGGAACTCGCGCGTCTCGACGTCAGACAACCGAATTTACGCACCGCGGCGCCTCTGTGTTTTTTCTCGCCTCCGACTCGCCGCCGGGTGTGTATATGGGTAGTAAAAGAAGCAAAACTTGCGGCTTTTTTTGTGGACCTGCTCGCGTGCATGCGGTGGCGTTGGAAAACAATTTTAAGGCTGTCCTGCGGAGTGAATGGACGCGAGCAAGTGCCATTTTGCGTAAATTTACTTTGAATAACACAAAATTATTTGCGTGAAACACTGAAATGTTTGCTAATTGCAATGAAAATTAATACACTGATAGAATTTTCTCGTAAAAATTACCCCCTAAATTAGGCTAATCGTAGGACAATGCGATTTTCTGGATAATCTTTAGCCCCTTTTAGAATAATATTTACTCTAATTTCGAGTAAATTTTATCCTTAAAGGGGCTAAATATTATCCAGAAAATCACATTGTCCTGCGATTAGCCTAATTTAGAGGGTAATTTTTACTCGAAAATCCTTTCCGTGTATCTATTATTATGCAGAATACAGAACGTAACTACGTAAAAATCGTAGATAATAATTTCTTGAAACCTTTTACACCAATTTTAATTATTCGTTCTATTATCCACCCTTGGAAAAAACTCTCTTCACTCGGTCACCATTCGGTAAATATTAAAATTCATTAAGCAGCGCAAACATTTGCGTATTTACGAAAAACTTAACAACGCTCTGGCGCGCCTGCGTGTGCCGCTCGCGATATTATGCCGTCCACGCGCCGCATCCTTGAATATCAGCTGTTTCTCCTCCTTCTCGGCGCCCTTACCGAGGGGAGGGAGAGAAAAGTATAAGCAAATACGTTTTGATTTAAAGTGACGCGCAGCAGCCAGAGGAGCACGTCTGCCGGCCCCGACATGTATCCCCTTTTATTTTCCACTCGAGGCAGCCACTCGAAAATACACGAGGTTATAAATTAAAAACGCGCCCGGGGATCTTTCTCCGCTTTTCATTTCGAATAATATGGCTTCTCGAAGCTGGGCGATCAAATTTTATGCGCGCGCCCGGCGCGTTTCTTCGACTCTTATCTCCCCGTTTATGGGGCTGCTGTTTCGTCTGCATTTTGTTGAAAAACAACTGCGTGCTTTCGTTTTGTTGTTGTTTTATAAACACGGGGTTTGCACGGCGTTTTTATATGGTGTATAAAATTTTACTGCACTGCTGGTTGATGTATCAGGAAGAAGGAAGAGAGGCTTTGTATTAGCATTCTTAGCTCGGAACTTTACTATGTATTAAATTTGATCGCGAAACTCTTCTTTTAAACAAATTAAAAAATATAAGAAAGTTTACGAAGTCGTCATTTTTTTTTTTTTTTTTTTTTTTTTTACTTACTGATAAAAACTTTAAACATTTTGTGAAAATGAGTTTTATGAAGAAAATATTCTTTACTTGCAAAACTTATCTTAAGATCTTACATTTTTTAATTAAATTACATTCTAAATTTTCTATTACGTAACCCTTATGAAATAAATGTCGAGAGGGATGAATGGCATTACAGTTTCCTGATAAATACCTGTACTTACCCTACTGAAGTCGGGATTAAAAAAAAAATCCTATACAACAAGTTTTTTGTGGAGAACTTGAGATAAGCACAATATGAGGGTCCAGGGCACAAGTGAACTCCCACTAGAGTTAGCTGCCTCCTCCGGTTTCTCACGTTTTCTAAAGAATTTAAGCAGATAAACTCTTTATGGACTCGGGCTATAAAAGAGTCAAAAATAATACATCATATGTCGTCTTTGATATGTGTAAAATAAGCTTAAATTTTTAAGAAACTGACAGTACCTTCTTTTTGAAAGATGTATTAAGTCTATTTGCTGGAGAAAAAGTTGTAATTGTTAAGCGGCTTTAAATTTGGTCTCTTAAGTAAAGGATCCATTGCGCTTAACAACTTTGACTTTTGGGTCTAATGCATTACTTAAACTTTCTTGCACCAGAAGCTTATTTTTCATCGAAATCGCTGGTTGAATTTCGAAATTACTTTTCGCGATAAAGATGCACGAAGTGCCTTAAATGGGTACTTGTTGAATAATTTTTGAACGCGTTTTCTTTCTTTAAAGTTTCTTTCTTGAAAGTCTTCTTGTAATATTTTAAGCTTTTTAAAACAGAGTTTCCCATTTTTTCTACACGTCTTCTCTCAAATATTATGAAATATTAATTAATTAAAGAGAATATTAAACATTCGCAGAAAAAATTAATTGAGAGAGTTTAAATTTAATCAGATGTGCACTGAGAGAAAAAAAGGAATAAAAATTACTATTTTGTATCGTTATTTTAGATATGAAAAGAAAAATAAGAACATTTACTATAATAAATAGTAAATATTTCAATCGAAAATTATAGATATGAGAAGAAAAATAATAAATATAATAATAATATTGTAGTATTGAAAATTTTAGTTAATTCAAAACATATATCTGAAATAACGATAAAGAATAATAATTTTTACTCTTTTTTTTCTCTCAGTATGTATGTGTAAAATGACACGTCTGACGATTGCAGTGCTGTGCTTCTCTACTTTCAAAGTAAAATGATAAATAGAGAAACGTCAACGGTCAGTGACAAAGACATCTTGCTTACGACTTTTTTCTAAGTAAAAAATTTATAGCCACATGGAGGGGAACTTACACGAAAGCACGTTCAAAGCACTTCAGGCAAGATTTCCTTCCATGAAATTCAAGCTCTGGTACAAGCTAACGGGAAGCTGTTGCAATTCATTAACCCCATCCATCGTACGATATACTATAACGATCAAAAAACGCAATATTAACGTTCCCTTTCAACATTTTAACGCGAATTTTCGTTATATTTCTGGTACCTTTCAGCACAAAACCATTATTGAATATCAAATATAACTTTTGAGGGCCTGTCGAAGCAAAGAAAGAATGATGCATCAGCAGAAATGTCAGAAATCCTCCAACACGTTTCCGCTAAAATAAATTTACTCTTCGAAGCCGAAGAATCCAATGAAAATTAGTCGGATAATTCGTATTCAAACTAAACGGATCAACAGCTCTGTTAAGGCAGACGTATTTAATAAGCGAATTACGAAAATTGGAGAAGCGGGAAGCGGGAGCTCTCCCTGCAATATCGAACTTTCGTCATTAAATTTGGCGCGCGCGAAATATTGAATACACCGACCTACATGACGGGTGAACCCTATATATCAGCATCGAGGGAAGTATCGGCTTACAAAGTCAAGTCCAGGCTCCTTGATTTCGGCGCGCACAAAACCCCCGGCGGTAAAGCCCTCCGGTCCATTAATAATCCGATCTAATAAGTCCCGCGCGGAGAGTACAAAACGAGAGCGAGAGACGTCCGGGCAAAAAGGCGCTCTCCCGCAATTATCGCGGCAGCTCCCCCGGAATTTTCACCTAAAACAAAAGTCGAGAGTCAATAACCTTCGCTTCGAGCGCGCTCCGTACAGGGGGGAATTCGCAGCTCGAGCGCCGCAAGATTGAAATCCCATTCGACTTTGCAAATATTAAAGCTCGCCCGGACTTATTGACTGTGCCCGGTAATTAAAACCGCCTTTCTTTCTTCTCCGCGGAGCCGTTAATAAAACGAGAGCGAAATACGCGAGCCTTTTTAAAGCCGCTTTGACTAAGTGTACCATTCCTCATAAAAGTCCGTGCCGGCGCGCGACGACTGATGCGTACAAAAAAGCGGTATATCCGCGTTTATGCAGTTGCCCGTGAGTACGCGGGAGATTTTTCTCCGTCTTCCAGAGAGAGAGAGAGCTCCAATTCTTTCTCCCGCGCGCGCGCGCGAGTGATTTTTTATGCTCCATAAACAAGTCCCATCGGTCCGTCGCGAATGAAAATCCCGGCGTAGCACGAAATCCTCCGTTACAAGAGGATTCTTGCGCAAGCGGTTATGCGCGCCACTCTTACGAAAAGTTCTTACGCAAATCCCCGGGCTTTTAATGCGTCCTTTAAGGGTCGTCCCCCCCGTCGTATTGTAGAAATATGTTCTCCTCCCTCGGATAAAAGAGAAAGCAGGCCGCAGGAGGAGTGTCAGCGGCAATAGCTCGGGCCGGCACGCCGATAATTTATTTGAGCGGGGAGCGCTGAGCTGGCCGAGCAAGACCGCAGCAGCAGCAGCAGCAGCAGCAGCATTAGCAGCCGACGCGCGTGTACACAGAGGGAGGCGCGCATGCCTCCTCGTTAATTTTCGCGCCCGGGAGCAAAGTGCGTCCCGATGACTCTCCGTTACAAACGCGCGGGAGAGCCGCCGGCGGATCAATAATGAAAATAGCAAGATAGAGAGTGAGAGAGAGAAGGCGCCCTTAAGAAAATACAAAGGGCGGCAAATTGATTCTCTCGCCTCCTCGATAAACAGGATCGCGATAAGCGCGGCCGCCCAGAAATAACAACGGCGGATCTCTAATCGATGCCATTAGCTCGGCCGCGGAGACGCGTTCTCGGGCGGCCGCGAGCCCGAAAATAAGAGGAAAAAGGCCGGCGTGTATACATATAAGGGGAGGGAGACCGCAGCAGCAGCGGCAGCGGCAGCAGTGCAGGGAGCGAGGTAAGGGGGTAAGAGAGAGAGAGAGAGAGAGAGAGCTCGGCCGTGCTCTAACCTGCCGCGAGCGGAAGGTGAGGTTCGTTGCCATGGCGACGCCCAGAGGGGAGGATCGATGCGCCAGTGGCGTAGCATCAGGTGGTGGCACCCCCCGATCGCGCCCCCGCGTCCAACAAGTGGGTATATACTCCAGAAGGGGTGTCTGCGGTTACGAGATTGTTGATACCGGCCGCTCCGCCGCTGCCTGCCGCTGCTGCTGTTGAACCTACGGCCTGACGGTCGCTGCGAAAAAAAATCACCTGTCTGCTGCTTCGTCGACGACGGCTTAGCCTGCAAGACGGTGACGCGCTCTGGATTAAGGCCTGGATCTATATTGCTTCTCGCTTAATTTCAAGAAACACTTTCTTCGGGAGTTTTTAATTGAGCTTTCGTGGTGATTGGGTTGGGAGCTGAGCTTCTGCCATTAATTTTATTCAAATGGGATCTCTTTAATTAAGCGTAAAATGAGATTAATGAGATTAACGATTAATGAGTTAGAATTTTTTCAAGTAATAATGGTTATTTCAATTCAGAATACTTTAATGGCGGACAATAAATAACGTTACAGGCCACGATTAAAAGTGCAACCTCAAAAGTTAATTGAATTTAATAAAAAAAGAAACTCGGCTGACCCTCGAGCCCTCGAAAATTCCAAAATAAGAACGAATTTCCCGCTTTATCGGAAATCTCTTAGAGGCTTCTCCCTCGAATTTTCTTTCTCTAACCCCTCCCGCGTCGATGCCTCAAGGAAGCCCCGGTCTCCTTCCGTCGGTGAATGAGAATTCCTGGGCTAAATGTATTGTTGCGTCCGCGGGGGGGAAACTCGGACTCATCGCTCATCCGACGCCCGAGAGATGAGACGGTCGCGCGCGCGCGGCCTGCGGCCGATATGCCATTCTCGCTAATCCCTCCTGCGGTTCGGTATTTCCTCATCACTGTTTCCTCAAATTCCTGGCTGTCTTACGCAAGAGTCGCTCGACGGATCTCTTTCCGTCTCTCTCTCTCGCCTCTTCCGACGCGGAGAGAGCCTCCGCTTATTTGGTCCCCGGCGATGTCCCGGTGTATGTAAGTGCTCGTCAAACGGAGCCGGATGCTTTACTCGTGTGTATGTGTGTGTGTGTGCTCATTGGCTTTCGAGTCCCCTCTTTTCTGTATTGAGTTTCTTTTACACGACTTGGGGATTTTCGTAAATTGATATTTTGCGATCTCCGGAGATTCTCT
The DNA here is from genome assembly GCA_035047165.1 of Ormyrus rosae. Classification (NCBI taxonomy): domain Eukaryota; kingdom Metazoa; phylum Arthropoda; class Insecta; order Hymenoptera; family Ormyridae; genus Ormyrus; species Ormyrus rosae. The sequence continues at coordinate 46,941 of JAWWML010002823.1, forward strand.
CTGCTGGTTATTGACACTCGAATTTGTCATCGTGCTCGACGTGCCGAAGCTCCTGACTTTTTTTTTCTCAAGCTGCTTTCCTTTTTTTCAATTCTCGTGCTCGACGAAATAATGCGTATTAGCAAGCAATTTTTAAATTCAAGTCGCAGGGGTAAAAATTTGTATGCTGCGAAACTTTGAGTTGAAAATGCTTTCAAGTTTTTAGTGCTTGTGTATCGTGGAGTACAACAAGCGCAGAAAAGTAATTGAAAAAAAAGGGAAATAAATTCTAGAGTCAGAATTTTATTTTTTGTTTAACAATCGTAAAGTGATATTATATGCATCCTTTTAAACAAATTTAACATTAAATTCTACTAGCAAAGAAGAATATTCTGCATTATTAATGTACATTTTTATATAAATTACCATGGAAATTCCCAGCTTTTGCGAATTCATATCATTCGACGGCTTCAATTCAGAAAATTTGAGAAAATGTAAAAAGAAAAACTGGAAATACTGACAGGAAAATCCCTTTCAGGAATTCCTACGTCATATTTCTTAAAAATGCATCGGATCGCAATTTTAAAACCAGATTTCAATTCGACATGAAAATATACATAAACGATCGATCGCTCTCGTTCAAAATAATTTTCATAATATTATCATTGAAAATTTTCAATATTTTATAATAATGATTTCTTTTAACTTCCAAACTTAAGTTTTATATTCTTTTACTTATTGTAGAATGTGATTATGGTAATATTTTATTTCTTCATTGAAAAATATTTCTTTTATAATCAAAATTCAGAATAATGCAATATAATACGCAGTAAATCAAATAATAATCATCTAATAAATTTTCTTACGTTTTTGAAGTAATAAAAGTCTTTTTTCGTTTTTGCATTGCATGTTGTAAGAAGAATTAAACGCTAAATTTTAAATCATGTTACTTTTTACATTCGTGCGATTTCACAAAATTTGGAATTTGGCCAAATTACAATTTCTTTCAGTGCGCATTAAAGTGTAGATTCTATTTATTAACTCACTTGTAACTTGCTAATTAAGATTTTTTAATAGAATACGTTGATTTTCAAGACTGATTTTACGTAAGCAATTTTAAATTTTCAGTTCTTTTGCAGTATCTAAACTTAGCAATGTTAAAAGCATTTTCAGCCGATAGATCCGCAATATCCAAAGTTATCGTTATGTTTATGAACACGCTATTGTAGCATTGAGTCAGAGCAATCGGTTAATTCATTTCTCGTTTTTTTTTTTTGGTCCATAAATATTGATGTGGAAGTTTCGTGTTTTCGAAACATTAAACCGATTCATTTTTAAATCTAATTATCAACGAAAATTTTTTGTTTTACAAAGCAACGACGCAAAGGCACATGACATACACCGAACAAAGACTTTCATTCACGTATCAAAAGCACGACAGACCAATCGGAGCTTTACTCCGCGGCTAAAAACAATTTCTGCCGCCGTAACTGTTACCGAAAATTGCAAAAAGGCGGTAAAACTCCTTTAGGGCGTCTAAATAAGCTCTGCGCGACGGGGTTTACCGGCGCTGTATACACAGTTAAGGAAGCTTTTCATGCGGCGAGAAATAGCCGCCATTCTGGCGGAGGGTGGATAAAGGTCTGGTGCACGCTGCTTTCCACGGGTCGAACATTTACGCTTGGATTTCCCTGCACAAAGTACGTAGGTTCGAAAGCCCCCCCTCCCTCACCCCTGACACTTTGTGCAAGCCCGCGGACTTGAGCATGAGCGTCGCGTATACTCGTCCGCACTATACACTGACCGAACGACCGGCGGAGTCGAATGTTGAACTTTTCCAACTTGAGCTGGCCAGCCGAATGTCGCTGTTTCACGCCTCGCTGCTCGTTTATACGTCGTATTTGTTTATGTTGACCTTTTCTTTTGTTTTTCGTTGAATTTTATTGCAATGTCAGTGGGCAAATTTTACTGAACTAATTGAGCAAATACTGGTAGAAATATTGTTTTATGTGAAATACAGGAAGACGATGGAATTTTCTGCATGTAATGTAGAATCGATAAATTTTTTATCAGCTGTAAGTGCAATAATGTAAAAGAAATTAAAAATTCATTTAATAGGATTGAAATTAAAATTAAAATTGTAAATTCTTTCTAATATCTCAAATAAAAAATTTAATTAAAACGTGTATGTGTACATGAAGCCGATATTACAATATCTTGGAGGGACGTAATATCAAATATTATTATACTAATTTGTAAATTTGTAAATTTATTGACCAGAAAATAGTATTACAAAAAGTTTAGTAGATGAACTTGTCACCTTTACAACCTTATATGTAACACTCCTATAGAAGTAAACTAAGTTACTTGTACATAGGCTGGCTACTTAATCTTATAAACTAATATAAACTTATAAACTAATATAAACTTATAGACTAATATAACCCATAATAAAATTTTTCTAAATTTATCAACAAACAAAACAAGTGTATCACCCAAT
>JAWWML010002882.1:0-49166 GCA_035047165.1 Ormyrus rosae
TTTTTAACAAAAAGTAGTTTCAGTAAGTGCAATAATTTGCATTACACAGTCGATGCGCAGATAATCAAAAGTTATTCCTGGAGACAATGTCTAGGTGTACAGGAACACCTTCACGGCGACGAGACATCGTCTACAAAGTGATCCATTTGGGGCACCGTCGATGCGCCAGAAATCGAAAGTTTAACGTTTATCGACTGCGTTACGCAAAATTTAAAGGTTGAGCGTTAATTTTTCTGAATAACTACCCCGGGGCGTCGGCGGGTTAGAATAAACATTCATTAGCCGCCAGGACAAAACCCCGCGCAGTCGGCCGTCGCGACGTCGAAGGGAAAAGTCAACAGGGCGATTCGCAATTCTAAATTTGGCACAGATTGCGCCCCCCCGTCCGATGTATGTACGCATTCGGTCGCTCTCGGCGCTGACGACGTCGCGGCTGTTATTGTGCCCCGAAAATTGGCACATCGCTGATATGGAAGTTGAGCGCGCGGGCTCATTGTACTCGCTGGGCGGCCGTCCGTTCTCATCGACGACGCTGCAAGACGAGCTGTGTGCTAAGAAACTTTCCTCGTTGCGCCTAATGGCGGGAGTTTTTTCTGTTTCTGGTTTTGTTGCGCCTTCGTCGGGAGATGCTTTGTTAAGGGATTGTGGGATTTTTTAAAGGCTCCTTCAAAAGAATGCTACTTTGTATTTTACATTTTCTGACGTGTTTATTATAATACATTGACAGTGCATTTTTATAATATCTTTATGCATTATTTTATGAAAATTTCTACTTAATCGTTCAATCTAATTTTCCGCGAAAATTTGTGCGAAACTAAAATCAAAATCGATCAAAGTTTAACACCCGCGCGTAAAAACAAAATTGACCCAGGCGAGTAAATAAGTTAACGCCACTATACAAACTGTCATTATCACACCGTAATTACTTGTTAACTTAATTATCCCACCTGCGATGAAAATACCGCGCGTCGACCCGCTGAAAAGATTCGCTCCAAACTAGCGAAAGCAAAATAAGATTCACACCCGGCGCCCCATTAACTTCCAATCAAGTCCCTTCCTTTGTATATATAAAAAAGCAGCCTGACGCCGCCGAGGCTCATTAATCCCTCGTCAAAGCAGAAATCACGGCGTGTTATAAAGTTCCGCGGTAATTCGATAATCGCGTTTGGTATCGCGACGGGGCCCGGGGTTTATGTACGCGTACGGAGCACGCGAGTCGAGAGCTGATCAATCGGTCCACCACCGGCTAACGGTGTCGGTAAACATTATGGCCAAGGCCGCGCGCCGACCGTCCTAGACCCTTCAAGTGCAAGAGAGCGAGGCTTTTATTGATTTTCCAGCGGCGAAGATAGCTGAGAGGGAACCGGCCAATGTTGCCTGCAAATGGAGGAGCGAAGGCAACGACACGCCCGACTCCTTCTGGTGTCTGGCTTCGGGAGGGAAAACGACTTTTCCGCGCCTCGCCAACTGACAATTCGATGGGGGGGAGATGCCTGAGAAATCGGTTAATTAAACATCAATATTAAGATCGCTTTCCGGCATATTTTTCTTCTCTAGCTTTGTAAATACGTCGTATTAAAGAGGACTTGATATTGCGAAAAAGGTTTGCTTTATAGTAGTATACAACTGCGTCTTGTTGTTTTGAAAGCACTGAAAAAGGTAAAAAAAATATAAAAATCAAAAAATGCAAAGACAAAACACTGTCAATTTATTATCACTTTGGCTGCAGAATGCATCCGAAGAGAAAGAGAAAAAGAGGGCAAAGAGAGACTTGGGCAAAAGCTCAAGTTCATTGCCGAAACGGCGCCGGCGAATCGAAGCGGAGGCGACCGCCAAAAGCAGCGAAAAACATAGAAACGAGCGGTAGAGCCATCCCTCAAGCCGAGCATGTCCGAGACCGTGAAAGCTCCCGCCTCGGCGAGAGAGAGAAAGAGAGAGCTTATCGATCGCACGTCGGGCCGCCGAAAAAGGACGAAAACGCGTGGCGCGGCCGACGGGAAAGAGCCAAAAAGGCACTTTCGTCGACCTTCCGCGAGCACGCGATGTCCCTCCGCCCCTCCCTCCACCCCGGGAGGGAAGTGGGTTGAGGCCGCGGATCGGCACTTCCGACTTTCGCCGAGGAGGGAGGAAGACGGCGCCGTTAGCGACTTGAGCATCGTCCAAACTCGATTAACAAGTTTCGCGCCGAGCCAAGTGGGAGGGAATCATTTTGATACGGCGAGCGGATAGTTTCTCGATGCTCGATGCGTCTTGTTGCTTTCGGGAAATGAGTGAGACTGCCGCTTGGTGGAAGTAAATACACTTTATTGTAAATAAATCGTAAGAATTTGCTTAAAACCTTAAAAAATACAGGGGTACAAATTGCTACAAACACTATTATGGAGGCATATAAAATAGTCGTCGCTACTCGTTAACTAAATAAAGATCGGTAGCTTCCTCGAGCAGGTGTCAAGTCTTGACGTTGTTGCGGCAGTTGTAGTCAATTTTACGGTTACCAAAACGGACAGGTGAAAACTTTATACGGGTTTCTTAAATTTACGACTCAATTACGTTAACATTAATGATGATGCGTTCTCCAGACAACTTCATAAAATCTTTTGTGAGAATTTTGACACTGATCGTCATCATAAGATCCGCGTCTTTAATCCGATTTCGACAACGCAATTTGTTTTTTTTTCTTTTTTGTATACTTTTGCATTAGAATTTGCGTTCTAAGAAAAAAGTCAAACAACAAGTCAGACAAATTTCAGACGCACGCAACACTGAAAAGACGTAACTTAGCTAAATAACATCACTCACAGTGACAAAATACTTTACTCTTAAAAAAGGCTTGGATTACATTTTGCCCGTGACAGCAGAAGAAAATCTATAGTTCCTCCATTTGACGCGGACAGCGAGACGTCGCTTGGCAGCTGTCTCTCTAATTTGGCCTTGAAAGCTCGCGGCGGCAACGGAGCTTTAGCGAGAGGACACACCGGGGGCGGGGGCGACAGTCCGCCGGGCTTTATTTGATGGGCTGTGGCTTTATGCGGATGGGCTGCGGCTTCATGCGAATGGACTTGTTCGGGTACCTGCCGTAGACGCGTCCGCTCCTGGTGACCCGGTAGTAGAGCTGCTGGCTGATCTTCAAGCAGCTCGTGTTCATCGGATGCTTCCGAGTGTCCGGTATGTGGAGCCCGTCGCCCTCGTTTAAGCGCTTCAGTCGCTTCGTGTGCTGACCGTTGCTGTTTTCTTGGTATTTCTAGAGCCGGGGAAGGATCGGTTAGTTAGTGAATATTCAAGCCTTTTAGTTGAATTATTTAAAAAGTATTTAAAAATTAATGTCTTTTTATAGCTTTACGAAAATGCCTTCTATTTAGAATAACGATCCGTTTGATAGCTCAAGTTAGAAACGCTTCCTATCAAGAAATTATTGCCGCAGAAATGAAGAGCTATCGTAATATTCTAGGTTTAATCGGATAATCATTTGCAGGAACACTCAAAGTAATGCGAACGGCTTATAGGGATGAAGCACTAACAGGTGCAACGGTTTACGAGAGCTTCGCAAACTTGGAGAACTGCAAATAATAGCTTATTGACGTCAGGGCTTGATTTCGTGCTCCGAGAATTTTGAGCTTTTCTTCGTAATTATCGTCAAACATTCGCCAAGAGAGGTAAATACATTATTTTCAATAACTCGATCGTTACTGCTCCGATAGAGACGTAGAGATTCAAGGCGACTCTCATTGTTTTCCCCGACCTGAATGGAATCATTCACGAGGAGTTCGGCCGAGAAGACGAAACAGCGAATGGAGGACATTACATGAGTATTATGAAGCATTTATTAGTCGGAATTAATGGTATCTGGTCACAATGGCGAGGGTACAACCTAAGGAATCGCTTACGAAGGACAATGGAAAGGACAAAGCTCGCCACGATGTCATCCCCGGCTTTTCATCGTCGCTCTGATTTACTACTCGCGATTGGCGTATTTTCCATTGAACGAACGAAAGTCAAGTGCATGGAACAAGAGAAAAAAGCCACTAACAAATCTGACGACATGATGGGGCGTCCTCCTCTCGGCGCTCGTCGGCGGGCTGGCCGGCGCGCTCACCAGCCGGTGCCTCCTCTGTTGCTGCTTCGTCGCCGTCTGGGCGCGCCGAGTCTTGCCGGCGACGAGGAGGCCGGCGCCGGCGGCCTGGCCGCGCTTCCGCTGCTGCAGCAGCCTCAGGGAGGCGCTCGCCCCGAAGACCGCCTTGAAGATGCGTCGACGGCACCGCCAGAGCAGCACCGCCGTCGCGAACCACGCGAACCAAGGGCCGGCGCGCGGGTTAGCGGCCACCGTCGTCTGCTCGCGGGACCAGAGGAACAGCATCTGCGGGAGGTGGAAAAGGAGAAGCTGGTTATTCGAGAGGGGGGCCGATGAGGCTTTTAAAGCTTCTTCTTATTATTTTTCTGTCTTTTCAGAGTAATTAGCAGATTGATAACTGGTAAAATGCATAAAGATGTAAAGTGTAATATTTCATCGGCCTTTAACTGCAATATAATAAGAATTACAAAAGACAAAAAGTTTTATCAAATCCATTGTTGTTAAATAATTTTCACCGAGCGCCACGTAATCTCCCTTATGTATACGTAAGTTCCCGCTTCCGCTTGATTTCGCTCGGAAGAAGACAAAAGAAACGGAGACGTACATAATCCACTTGAAATCGGGGACGCATTCCGCGAGTCGAGTCACGGCTCGGCGGCGCTAAGCTCTCTCACTCTAACGGCAAGGTTAATGTCGAGCATAATTCGAGGCCGACGCCTCGCGAATTCCCTCCTATCGCTCTACCTCCCCGCCCGTAATTCGGTTAGAAGGTCCGTTCGCTTACACTTTTATGTAAGCTCGAGCGAGCGAGCGCACACATGTGTGTGTGTGTGCAAGTGTGGATGGCCAGGGTCGTAACCTTCGCGCGGACTTTTAGCGCAACTAACCCATTTGGCAAAGTCGTGAACCCAGTCGAGGAAAGACTTTTAGAGGAGGGCGAGAGAGCTTTTGGAATTTAGGAGGAAACTTGCGGCGGTGCTGTTTGGGATGGCGCTTCTTTGCCTGGATATTTTTTAGGGTTAACAGCGCTGAACTGATTGAATTGTAAGAATTACTTTATAGATGTATAGGAAGTTGTAGAGGAATTAATTTTTTCGAGAGTTTTTTTCAGTTTAACGATTGATTGAATTTTATTAAATTCAAGTAGTAAATGCATTTACGTTTCACAACTGTAATAAATCACTGTGTACGAAATTCATAATATTAAGCGAATGTATACCCATTTGTTTGTCAGCCGGGAATCCAGTTTGCACGATATTCCAAGGCGGTAAATTTTTTATTTTCAAAACATCTATTCATTGCTGTTAATTTATACGTTTGAATTAGACACTTAATAAGGGAGAAAATCAAGGATCGATGCAATAATTTTTAATTTCGCAATTCGAAGTGAAAATAAATTTTCGGAATACTAATCGAAATGAATGAATTTCGATCACAAGTAAATCATGGAAATTTATTAAACTCTGCTTATCATGGATAAAATCTGCTCCCTTAATTTCCAATTTTAAAGATAACAAAATGAATTCCGTCTTCGTCGAAAGCCTACATCAGAAAAGCCAATCCACGTTACAAAGTCGAATGCCATCTCCTACGACGGAGCAGAGAACGCGAGAAAGGAGAGAGAGAGAGAGAATCGAAGAAAAAGTCATATCCGACCTTAGAAATCCAATCGGCGACTCGAAGCCTTCCACTTGAGAGTCGCGCGGCCATCCGAAACATAAGCGAACCACCCCCGTCCTCCTCCTGGCTTCGGACTCCTTTCCTACGCGTGTCCCGATAATCCGGAAATGACGTCGCGATCGATTCCGCCGCGCTGAAAGGTACGTTATACGAGCGGGATTGGATACTTTTTACGCGCTCGGCGGAGGCCGAACTCGTGAATGGATCGTGGATAGATCGTGGGATTACGATTCTTGAAAGGGGTTATGGAGAGTCGCGCCGAGCTGTTCGACTGGGTTTCTAATTAATGGAGGGCGATGGATCGGGCGTTGCGTCATTCTTGCGCCGACTTGCGCGTCTTGATTCTGCGGATGAAGATGAATTTTTGCAATTCAAGCGATCTTGATAATTTCGTTTTTTTTTTTTTGTAATAATCACGTGTTATCGTACTTGTGTTTGTTGTTTCATCGATATCACAATATTTTTAAACTTCTTTATCTATACTCAATTCAAGCCCAGTAATTAAAAAGCTTTTACATTACTTTCGCAAAAAAAAAAAAAAAAATAATCAAAAGCATAAATTGTTTATAACCTGCATCTTCCAAGATTACTTTTCTAACCTCATATAATGCAAATAGCGACGTTCGTCAAGAAAACTGACCCAGAGCAATAACCTTAACTCAATGCAAACTTGCTTGCTTACTCGTGCTGGCAGTCGGGATGCGGGCGAGAAGCTGGACGTCGCCGCCTCGGCCGGCCGGAGCTCTCAATCTCACCGACTACAGGCGTTGCTTGCGCCTCGTAAGCGTTCCCCTCCGCCCCGCTTCTCGGCGTGGGAGACAGAGAGAACGAGGACGGAACACGGGCCGAAAAATCAAGCGATCGATCAGCCTCTCACTAGCCGACGGCGATCGCAAGCGAGCTCCTGGACCACCACATGATTGGCGCACTTCGCGGCGAACTTTTTTCCCGAGAGAGAACGGACAGGAGGCGCGCAGAAATTTTGCTCGGGACTCGCGAGTGCGGGAAAAAGAGGGGCCTCTCTCCGGGGCTGACGATGCAGGGAGAGACGGAGGCGAAAAAAAAAGGACTTGGAGGGCTTTTTTTCCGCGCGGGTAAAATAGCAGAGCTACGTGAATGTGGTGCCGATTGCTCGGCCCGGCGGATCGATACTTTTCTGAGGGAGCGCTTTTGATATTTCGCAATTTTGCCGAGGACGCGGAGAATGAGAGCGCCGGCCTGGGCTTTTCCGCGATTGTTTCGCTCCTCGCGCGCGGCTGATGTATTGGGGAGCGCTCCGAGATTGACGCCGAAGCGGATTAAAAACCTGCCGCGGAAAAGTCCGGTTTGATGCAAGTTTATTTTAAATTATTTTAGACTCACTGACGTTTCAAGATCGTTTTTTACCTTGATAAAAGTATATTGATAAATTAGAGATTCTATTTTTCTTCTTTAATAGCATTTCAACTTTAACCAAGTTAAAATTTAGTTTGGCGAAGGAAGTTAACAGTGCGTGAAAAGTGTCTTGTTTAATTAAGTCAAGTGCAAAATTACACTATGGAATATTTTCAATCCAAATTTTAATGCAAAAATTTAGCTTTTTTTGGTTGGTCAATTTGAAGGTAATAAAATACTAGTTATTTTCATTAATAAATCATAAAAATGTAATGTAATAAAGGTGAAAATGTAAAAAGTGAATAATATTATGATTTATTCGCAAAATACTATTTTTCACAAAAAATGCAGTATGAGTAGGATTCATAAAACGTATTTAAAAAAAAAAAAACTTTAAAAAGGAAATGCAACAATAATTCAGCAAAATAGAGCGAAAAAGATAGTCCACTTTTATGCGATTATTTCTGATTCGTTTCAATAACTTAATAATGAAGGTGCAATATAATATCTGTGATAATTACCTTCTTTATTCCTCAATTACCTCAAGTTCTTGTATTTCTCACGAGCCTTTTACGAAAAGTAAAAATAATTTTTCTCCGTACACATGTTGTACTTAATTAAAAAAACCTAGCACAATACCTCGTTTTCGAGAAAACATCTGGCAAGTATAATGAATCCATTTACGCAAGACATCTATTATATAATTTTGGCAAATAGTGCATCTTCATTCGCAAACGATAAACGCGAGACTTTCGATTTATAATTGCTCGAAAAAACAGCGCCTCTCGGCGAGCGGAAAAGCGCGAAAGGATTCGCTCGCGAATCTTAAACCGGAAACAAGGCCGAGGGCTCGGGAGAGGAACGAGCTCCGGGTAATCTGCATTCATCAAGTTGATTAATGTAGAAAGAGAAAAGTTCGCCTCCTTCGCCACAGCCTCGACTCATACAGTTTTATCGCGCGGCTCAGCCTCTGCTGGATCTTTCTGCCTCTCTCTCTCTCTCGGAGTGTGGCTTTTCGCTACTCCCGTTTCTAAGAAGCGCATTCTTCCGCGATGTTTACCGGTTTCGAATTCAAGTACTTTGAGCGTAATCTCCCCTTTATTTGATGAATAGGCGACCTTGCGCGGGGAATTGTCCCCCGCGGATTAAATGGATGATGAAAATGCGCATTTTACATTAATTTTCGCGAATTCTGGTCGGTGAATGGAGATCCTTGAAGGCGCATAATTCCTTTCAATTGTTTCATTTAATCCAGGGAAAAAGCAAATCGAGCGACGCGCAAGGTTTTCTTCGTTGCTCCTCCCGCGCGTGTCAATTAGAGAAATTAAAAATGTATACTTCAGAATATCGGCAAAATAAAATGTTGATGCATTCAAAAGAGAAACGTTACAGCAACGTCTGAAAACTCGAAAGAGCAATCGAATCAGCTAAACAGCAGCAGCATCGCGTCCGCAGCGACAAATTGCCTATCCGCCTAAGCGAGCTTCGGCCGTAGCAGCGAGAGGCAATATTCCTTTCCTTCGCGCTGCGCACTGCACGGGGGGGTAGGTCAGCAGTGTCGGGGCTGGAGGGGGGAAGGGGGAGAGAGGTGAAGCGCCCCGCGTGCTTCTTCCTCCCCCGACGGGCTTCCCGTGACGTCACGGGATCGTGTCAGTAGGTCAGAACCCGGATATACGTGTGCGCGCACAGGGCTTACGTTTCACGCTCCGGCTGCATCTCTCTCTCGAAGCAGCGCGCGAACGCGGACGCCTGCGACTGAAGGTCCGCGCGCCGCGATCGGAGGAATTTATTGTTTTCGGCTGGCGTGTAATAAATTGGGGCTGCTCAGGAGCGACGTCGCTTTCTGACGGTAACCGCGATGTTACGAGTTCACGGAGGGTTTCCATTTTTCGAGGTTTTTTTTTTGAGTTTTTGGAACGACCTATACATATACGATTGGTCTTAAGTTTATTTAATAAATGTCGTTTTAAAAATTATTTTCTTTGCTCTAATGTTCGATCCGCTGAATAAAACACATCAGCTCCCTAAACGTATTTCATTTTTTTTGAAGCAGTAACCCAATTTCCTCTTGGATTCGTCGAAAATTATACACAGCTTTCTTAAAATACGCGCTAAAAATTCAGCCGACTTGGATTTTATATAACCAAACGATTAAAGAATTGAAGCGACGCGATCTTCGCTTCGCATCTTCGTCATTAATCCGTCGGTCGCGAAGCTGACGTTGCAAACGGATAAAGCATCCGGTGAAGAGAGCACGCGTGCTGTCGCTGTATCGTAAGAGCGAGGCTGATGCGCCGCGGCAATTAACCCATTTTGAAGACCGATGACCGGAATCGATTGCCGGCAGGTTTATTTCGCCGCGATCGCGGCCGCTGCGATTTTTTATTAATTCCCCCTCTTTTCTATGCCTTTATATCGCTGGAAATGATCTTTAGTCAAATGCTGAAATAGTCATTTTCTCAAAGAGAATAAACGTCGAGGATTATGTTGGAACGGCGAGTGCTTGATCCGATTAGGGTTGATTATATTGATTCGAGTGCAGGCGAGAGGTTCGCTTTAAGCGAACAATGTTTCGCGGAATCATTATTATAATTGCGCCATAGTCGTACGCGCGGGTATGAAATACTTTCAGCTGCTTATGCAAGAGTTTTCTAGTGTTCCATTGTGAGATAAGTAAACTCGGATAATGAATAAATTTACCGAGAAATGTTGCATTTAGTAATAACTCTTTCTAACTACAACTTTTTAGCGAAGAAATGCATTTTCTTGGAAAGCGAGTAAATCAAGCTACAATAAAATAATAGTGGCATCAAAGGGCTTTTTGCAAACTTTGAACAAAAATACTTTCATTACCGTCAACATTTTCTAGTTATTTATAAAGGAATTGCACGCAAAGCTTTATCCAAATAAATCCCTATTCTGTGAATCCGTGGAAGAAACCGACAAAGCCGAAGAAAGGCGACAAACAGATGATAAATTCATGCGTAGAAATTTCATTTCATTGGACTGAGCGTATTCACAATGAAGTAAGCGTAAAATAACATTGAGCGGATTATACTACCCAGTTGGGCTGGTTAACGCGTATTTTAAATGGAATTAAATAAAAACAATTGGAAAATTATTTTAAAAGATAAAATATGATTGCACTGAAATATTCATGAGCAAACATATTTAATTATTTGATAATGAAAACAAATAATAGTAATTTGTCGTTTTCAACTACAAAACAAGCTAAGAATTGGCCAAAAGCTGCTTAACGTTTCTACTAGGCAAGCTATTTCGTTAATTATCATTTTCGCTCAAGTCCAGCTCTTCCGGCAACACTCGAGTGTGTAGCGCGTTTGCATATATATAGACACTGCGAGTTCATCAAGTTGCCCAAAAAGGTTTTTATGCGATCATTAAGTGTACCAGGGATGGTAGTCGCCACTGGAATATTCAAAGTTTTCAAAGAAATTTACAGGATATTAATGACTTGCGTAAGAGAAGTAACTTGAAAAAGGCAAAGTTTTTGGAATCCTTTTGTATAACATTCATTTTCATTCATTTTTAATGAGAGATAGAAACATTTTCATTTTTTTGCAGCTTTATTATTTTTCTGGATCTCGGCATATTGTAATCAAAGAATGAAGCAGAAAATTTGCAATTTTTAAAAGTATAAAAACTTTATTTTCAGCCTAGATATATATTTTAATTTATTCATAATTCCATTGCCTCCTATTAATTTTACAATTTTCCTTCAACTCAATTTTAATAAGTTTAGGCATTCTATCCTCGTTACGTAAAGTGGCGTAAAGTTTCTGTTCGCCATTCTCCATTTTCAATGCATATTTGTAACAAAACAGAAGTGAGCGCGCGGTGAAAATAAAGTGCCGGCCAAGTATCCAGCGCCATGAATATTAATGCGTAATCTTAACCGTGTCGCGCATAATAGCACCGGCTTACATAAAAGCCCGAGTAAATTCTCCATTAAAAAAGTGTGAAATCTCATCAAAACGTCGAATAATAAATGTCGCGCGAAACGCGGCGAATTATACTTGGCTCTCCGGGCCGCGGGGCCATGTATAAATCGCAACGCAGCGCTCGAATAAAATGACACGAGAGATGAGCCGCTCTCTGTGGCGAACGAAATCATTTTTGTCCCGACGCGCAATAAAGTCGCGGCGCTCTCGCGCACTTTCTTCCTACTTGCACTTGCGACGGAATACGGCTTGTAAACCGGTGAATGGTCGCTTTGTTTGTACCGTCTGTCGCAAAAACGAGTTTGCGCGCTGCGTTTATGATCGGCGCGCCGGAGTTATATGGTTAGACGACGTTGTTACCGAGAGGCAGTGCGCAAAGGTAACAAGTTTGCAGTTGTTGAATCATTCGCTTCGAGATTCTTTGGTCGACACTCGGGCTAAATTGCTATGTTTTAGTAATGCTACGAAACGGGCTAACGGAATAAGTATTGACTGTTGCGATTTATAGATTCTTGCTTTTTTAAGCAGGAAGAAACTCGACGATTCTGATTACAGTAAAAATTTTAATAATTCTTCGTTAATTTTTCTTCGTTTATTCTTCTATAAAAGTGGCATTTTTTTTCTCGGAATAAATCAAATCGCTTCGGATAAACAAGGTTTTCGTAAACCATTGTAAATAGTTTTTACGAAAAGCCAACATTGAGATTGAATGTTATTACTCACTCAGCTAGCACTCTCTCTTGCAATGTTTATTTCTCACGTCATATCGATGTTTTTTTCCGACTCACTGTCCAGATTCTTATACTTCTGTGCACTAACTCTCGATCCCTGGATCCCTGGAATTCATAAAAACATTAAAAAAAAAACAATAATTTGCCCTGAAACTTTTCCCTTCCCGCAATAAAAATGGCTCTCGACCGACATAAAAAACCTTTTTCCGAAGGAAGCTGCGCGGAAATTCTTTTTATTAAAGTACTTTACCGCCTCAAAACTGATTTTTACCCGGCGCACCGTAAAAATATCACACAATTACAGTAAAAGGCACTTTCTCTCACGGCATAACCCCCCAGTAAAAAATCTCTTACCCTCGAAAATAACGTTCATAAGACGAAAACCGTTTCCCCGCGCGTAACCGCATCCTTTGACCAAGTTCCTAATAGCCGACGGCTTCCACGTCGAACTGTACAGCCTCGGCCAGGTATTTTTCAACAAGTCGCGCGCGCGGAAAGGACACTTTGTGCCGTACATGTATGTGCGGGAGCAGGCGATAAGCCCTGCAATTGCGGCCGGCTAAAATCGACCGCGAGAGGGACTTGAAAAGAGAAAAAAAAGGAGCGGTGTAAAACAGCGGAGAAGAAAGGAGAGGATTGCCCGGAAAAGTTAGGAGGCCCTGGAAAAGGAAGAGCGCACGAGATTTATTGGACGCGCGATCTCGTTCCGCGCGCCCGGCAGCTTTAATTTTTTAACGCCTTTATTGCGCCGCTGCGGGAATATTACGCGGCTTAGTCGCTCCTCGTATAAGCGGCGCGGCGCTCTTCTTTTTTTTCTCTCTCTCGATCGTCGCGGTCTTAAGCCGTTTTATGGTGCCTCGTCAATTTGTTAAGCTGCCGAGGATCGAGCTGACGTTATTTATCGACGCGTAAAATTGATGTGTCATATTTGTAAATATTAAAATGTTGTAGATTGACTATTTATAGCGTGAATTCTGACAATATAGTTTTACGCTGACGTTTGCCTACTGATTTATTATACTGATTTATGCAGCTGTTTTTATCCGTCGGATAATGAAAGTTATTTAAAAAAATTTTTTTTTTAATAACTTTCATTATTTTTGTACTTTTTTTCAGTTCATTGAATTTTATTTTAACAATAACTATTTTACCATTTTATTTAAATCAAATGTAATATAAGCAATGCAGTTAAGAAGAAATACTCTCCATTGACAAACGCGTTTACTCGAATCCTAAAGCCCGTAATAGACCTCTCAGTTAGGAATTACAGAATAATTTCCACTTGAAAGCCCGCGAAAAATCGCGAGAACGATGCCCTTTGAGCTGAAAAGTCGTCGAAATCGCGCCGCGACGCGGTGAACGCAAGGCACACTTGTCTCGGCGAAATAAGGAAGTGGCCAGGATAAGCGTGGCAAATGGCCGGCCGCTACGAGGCAAAGCAAATTCCGGCCGAGCAGTTTTACTGGCGGCGGTAAGCCGCCTAACACGCCCTCGGAATGCTCGTACGAGCGGCATATTCGTCGGCGATCGCCCACCACTACTGTGCACGTCGGAGTATTTACGGAGGCGCGGGACAGCCGGCTTTTACGAGCGCATCCCCGAGTCGAGTACCTTCGGATTCGAAAGTTTGCTCGGCAAATAATGCGAGCCGAGGATGGACAGACGTCGTTCGGCCAAGTTTTCGAGGGCTTTCGAGGCTGCATTTTGATTATAAAAATATCGTTTGTGTACCAAACAAGAGTTATTTAAAAAAGAAAGCATTAACTTTTTTATTAAATTTTTTATTAAACTTAAATAACCGGAAATAACTGAGATGAACAGCCTCGTTACATATGTTGAGATTAAGATTGAAATATTGATAAGAGTAATTATTTTAATTAAGAAGTACAGTAAGTAATGTAACTGTAAATAATTTACATTTCTGGCGAATGGTTAGCCAATTATTTCATTAGAACCAGTTAAGAACTATCATTTATAACTCAAGTGCGATTTCTGAAAAGAAAATTCTCAACGTGTAAACACTGAAATTTAGAGAGAATTTCAAGAAAAATTCAAGCGAGCATAGTTACGCGAGTGCACGGCGCAATTAAGATTTTTTAAGGCAACATTAGCAGTACTTAATGTAACCTGCAATTGAAGAGGTAAGTTTAAGTTACCGGTTTAAGGAAGACTTTATTGGACAGACTCTGACTGATGTCTTCCGCGATTTTTTTTTATAATGCGGTTATATATTTGACGATTATATTCTTGTACAGCGGATAATTTATAACAGAGTATTACAGTTGTTTTTATGAACTCGGCTGCAAATAAATAAGCGCCGCGCTAATCATTCGATAGCCTGCAGGAATAGCATTTAGCTTTTTTTTCTCTAAATTTGAAACTTTTTAATGATTGAAAGCGCTTTCAATACTTTCCCGTTATATAAAATAATAACCAACGTTTATGAAAACATTGGTAAATAACAAACATTAAATATAAATTAACATTTTATTTTTAAAGTGATAACATTTGCGTTTTCTCCACAGTCAAACAGAAAAATGTAAATCCCCTCTAATTTTTACCTCCCGAAGCCAGGCAGTTATCTCATTTAGCATACATCCACCAAAGTGCCTTTCCGCGTCGTCCACCTCCCTTATAAATCCCCGGAAGTACTCGTACCCACAAGCTCCCATCCTCAATGATTAGGAACCTCAGGGCGGAGCGGCGACGGCGTCCACCTCTCCCTGCAATTTAATTACCCGGTGCAGGGTAACCGAGAAAGTGATTTACGCAAAAGAAGCCTCGGCTCCGGCAATTAGGCGTGGGCGTCGCCGGCGCGCGACGGGCTCCTCGCTTCCTCGCGCCTCGGGCCGAGTCTCGGAAGACGCGCGAAGCAGTGGCAGCTCTCTCGCAGCGGTAAATACTCGTAACCGATCGTTCGCCCGACAAATTACACGAGGCGCGAGCTGCAATCGAGGCGGTTAGATGTGTCTTCTGGAAAAGCTGTCTCCGGGTATTTTTTCTTTAGGCTTTTTTCTGCGTAATTACGCTCCGCGTTGGGTTGTTATTGCGGGCTTTCAAGAGGATTTATATGGAAATGCTTTTGCCGGCCGACGGCCGAGAACAAATCTAGGTAATGATTTTTTTTTTTAAGCGATTAAAGCAACTTGCTTGACTAGCTCCATAAATTACAATATCTTTTCGATTTGCAAATTATAAGTCTGATTGATTAATGCTACTTTTTAGGAGGGTAAATTGAAATAATCGTATTTCAATGTGACTATAGATATTTATCACTCAATATTTTGACTGAAGTGAAACTAAGATAACAAATGTATTACAGTACGTATCGCAAAAGATCCGTCGCGAGAAAAATATTGAAATCCGCTCCGGGGCCTCGAAAACTGCTGCATTTATTAAAATTTCCCTTCGGACGGGCAAGGCGAAAAGCGATTATACATGTAGACGTCGGGCTATTTCTTCAGGCGCGAGTAACGCGAGCAGACGTTTTTCGCCGAACGGGTAAAGCGCGCGCTTATTTATTACGCGCTGCTGCTCTGCTCGGCGTGGCGCTCTCGAATAAATCGCCGTCTGACGCGCTCCGACTCTTACTACTTGATGTCGCGAAAGGGAAAAAAAATTGGAGCCGCCGCGATTTTTCTGCGATTACGATCGCCGGGGCCCCTCGATTATCTCCTTGTGAATTAGTCGCCGCCGCGGGCCTCGTGGGCGACTTGCGCAATATGCGCTCGAGTTGTAAATTTTAATGGAATACTTGACTGTCGCTGGGCGATTTTTATCTTACCCCCCCGTGCTTACGGGAGTTACGAAGTGAGTGCGAGATGCTTGAAAGGTTTCAGTTTCATAACATTCGTAAGTGTAACCGTTAGATTAAATTATGTACTTTCACTTTTAGGCTATAGTTGACTACTTTTCTCGCTTGTAATTAAATGCGCGATTATAGTTCAAAGTTCATTAGGAATGACAAATAATAATAAATTTTGCGTTTACATAAGTTTCGATTAATTACGGATTTCCATGTTTGATTTTGTGCTGTTAAGTATTTTCTGCTATTTAGTCGCTTTCTAGAAAGAAACACTTTATTATGCAATGGACTTTTAAAGATTGTATTTTTCCGCGTCTCTTAATAATGTTTAAAATTAACGAAAAAATGCCAATGTTCTTCCTTGTTTCCAAGAGAATTTAACCTACCCTTAAGGTGTCAGGCAATAACTTTTAAAGAGGAAAGATTTTTAACAAGATTGTAAAATCTCTCAAAAGAATTTTCAAAATTAAATTTCAAGTAATAAAAATAAGACATCTACGTAAAAGGAACATTTCCATGTATGCGCAATAATAATTATAAATTTTATAAAACTAAATTAAATGAAGTCTAATGAAGTCTCAGTTAGATTTAAAAGTAAACTATTCTATTACGAAAGCAAATAGTAAGAAAATGTTCCTCGATTCTTAAAAGAATCAGAGACGTTTTTACGGCGCTGCTGAATCTTTTTAACGAATTGAATCGCGACCCAGTAATCACTGCAGCGCAGCCATTTTTAATGACATCCGAAACTCTGTTCGGAACAATAGACGAACCTTAACAATGCCCAAAGTCATCTGCCTCAGTGTAAAAGTGTGTTTAAGTCTAGAATGCTTCCTAAAAATACGAAAAAGGAAGTGAAAGGAAACTGAAAAAAGGATTATTCAAAAAAGTTTTAATAAGATTTTTTTAATTGAAAAATTGTTAAGCGAAATTTAAAATAAAATTATGCTCAACTTGAGAAAAGAAGAAATTCTTGTCGTAAATTCAAAAGCAGAAGTTTAAATTAAAGAAAAATACAATGTTGGAATTCCGAATTTTTTCACGATTTCTTCAATAATAAAACGACAAATTATCCATCAGGTCATTAAAACGAAGATTAACGATAGAATAATGAATTTACTCGTTAAAAAGTTGTTTACGCATCTCACGGCTAATGTTCACAGTCGACTGGCAGACTTTTATGATTCGACTCTTACCCTCCTACAATCAGCTTATTCCGAATGAAAATAAAAAAATAATGCTCGAGGCGACGTCCAATAGGGTAAATTGACGATGCATACCGATGCGGGATCACGACATCGATCGTCGTTGCGAAAATCATTGTTGGCGCACGACTGCAGCTGATGAAAAAGTCGCGGGCAGTACGTTCCTCCTTACAGGCCGTGGCGCGAAAAACGAAGGAAAAAAAGAGGGAGCCTCTCGCATAGAGAACAAAAGAATTACCCGTCCGAGCGCGAGACAATATCGGCTCTCTCTCGGCACCTCGGAGCCGCAAAAGTAAAAGCCGCGAGTCCGACCGATACAAACAGACTTGCTGTGTAATATCGATCGGGTATCTCTCAATTCAAGGCAGTGCGGTGCTCGTTCTCGCATCGATTTCCCAAGCGTAGAGGCGGCGCACGAACGATGGCTATCGCCACCGGTAAGGACCAACTGTGACCACCGTTCGTATATAATAAAGTCCTCGTGAAAAAGGATTTCGATAAATTACATCGCGAGCTCGGCTCTCTTTTACGATCGCGGATGCGGATGCAATGTGGAGCTCTTTTTTTTACGATATTATTTGCATCAGTACTTTGATTAATAAACTGTTTGATTTGCGCATCCACCTTGCAAAAAATAAAGCTTCTCTGCGTTAAAAATTCAAATCGAAAAGGAAAAGCAAATTATCCGTCGGAATAAACGTTGAAAAATCAACGCCACGTTCAAATATTAATCCTTTCAGAGCCGAATAACCGCTTACGAAAAGAAAATTTTATATTTAAATTGGCAAACGGCTCCGCTTCGCGCCGTCGAAACTGAATTTTCGCCTGAAATTTTCAAGAGCGGGAGCGAGGAATTATTGAAAAATGATGGGCGCGCGGCCCAAAGGGTTGCGTGTAGGAGGGCGAATTAAGCCGCGGTGGGAATGTCGGTCGCGTACGTCGAACGTGGCTCGATGATATTTCGATGGGACGCGTATAAAAAGTTAATGGAATATCGTATTTTACGCGGGTACCTGCGCCGGATCGGTAGCTCGAATAAATTTATAGTACGAGAGGGAATATCGAGTTGTATCTGAAATTATACAGTGCTCTGATTTTATTCTCCTTGCGTTTCGGTGTCTCGGCGCTGGAATATTGACTGTTTCAGCGGTGCCTTCCTCAAATAACTAATTTCTTATGCTCGCGATAAAATTTAGATTATCTTCCGTTGAATAAAAAAAAAATGTTTCCGCCACTGCCAAAGCCGCTTTGCAATTTTTAAATCCGCAAAAATCTCCTGCCGAAACCCATCGGAAACTCTCCCTCTCGAAAAATCTAGAATTTGCATAAAGAGAGGGAGGGAAGCTCGGCTCGCGCCGCTATCTCCTCCAGGAAACGGGGAAAAAGCCGCGGCGCATACACAGTTACACGCGAGGCAGTCCGAGGGAGATTTCGATAAGTTATATTCGCCACGGCCGGTGCCGCGCACGCGACGAGCCTCCGTCAGGAACGCGTACGTGTTTCATCTATCTCTTACTTTCTCACGCGCCGGCTAAGGGACAAGGTCGGACTCGCCGCTCGCTGACCCGAGAGCCTGCAGTGCCCCCCTCCCTCTTTCTTGCGCGAGTCGCCAGGAAGTTGGAAGGTCGAGGAGGTGAGCTGGACGCTACCTGAGCCGCGGAACTTTCGAAATTTTAGTAGTTATTGTTGGAAATTTCTCGATGACGAGAGCTTGTAGCGGATATATGAAAGGCTCGATTGAATTTAATGAATTTTTGCGCGGTCTTAGGAGAACGGTTTACGGTTTTATGCAAATGCACCGGTAAGCAATATCGATTGAATGAGTTTTAAGATTATTCAGCGAACGCGGCTGATTGATTCTAATATGGAGCTATTGAATACGTACCGTTTGATTTCTTCCCAGGCAGTGTTTTAATTTTTTTTTTTTTTCAATCGAATGAAAAATCGTAGTTTCATTGAATTGCATTTTAATGCAAACCGCTGAATGAATTATGTAATTCGCTACACTTTCGTCGCTGAACTGAAGATTTGATTTTCCATGCAAGTCCCAAACGTGTGAAAAAGAAAGTTTCGGAATAAAATCTTTTTGCATTTATTTATCCGAAGGAATTTATATAGAAACAGATAAAGGCCTCGCTTTTAGTAGAGATTTCTGATCGCTTGTAAAGGGAGGCTCATTTATCTGATATATCGAGATTAGATCTTTTGCATACGCTTTGCGAACGAATGCGACGCCTCGATGGTTTCTCGCGATACGCTGGTAACTATAAAAACGTTCTGGTGCAGATCTCAATATTGATGACATATTGCGTGTTTTGCATACGTCTACGTATAGTAATAAATCTTGCGGTCGGATCTTTATATTGCACCTTTTTATTCACCTTGTTTTAGAAGAAAAGGATTTTTACGTTTTTTTTATCGATCATCAACTGTAAGCATCGGGTCTCATAGATCGATACTGTAGTGCAATGAGAAATCGACAATTTTTTACTTTCGATCGTAATAACTCTTATTTCTAGCAATGTCTCATTACGTTCCCAGCAGAGAATCAGCGATTAAAGACAAATGAAAAATTAACAAGGATTACCAAGAAGGACAGTAAGCGTATTTTTTTCTAAAAAGTCCTTTAGAAAAAAAAAATAAATCCCCAACTACTCGATTTCAAACACCTCATCATCTCGCCAGACGCGTAACAATCGTCCTCTAATCACGCCAAGTCAACGGGAGTCATATAAAGCAACGCGGCAACTCGGGGAGAAAAAGGCGCACACCGGCGGGGGATCCTCGAGATTACAGCATCAATCGCGGGGCTCTAATTAGCGCTTTGCGAGTCCTTTGTCTCCCTCCTGCGTCGTCGATATCGAAGGAAGTCTACGATATTGCGCTCTGCGCTCCTGTAAATTAGTTTCGCCACGGAGAAAGGCTTCTTCCATCCATTAGACTCTCATCCATTTGCATGAGTAAGGCGCGGGACTAATTAATTGTCTTACGGAGAAGGCCTACAGAGAGTGATTTCGGTGTATTGATTTCTGGAAGACTCCTTGACGACGACGGAGGCTTTTTCTTATATTGCTGCGACGATTTTGTTTTATTTGTCAGGCGATGCCTGGTGCTTACCGTTTTACGAGTGGATTAGAATATATACGCGCCGAGGAGATAAAAGTGCAGCGGCTGTTTCGAGGACGTCTTACTGGCTTGGCTTTATCACTTGTTTTATACGTAAAGATACGTAATCTTTGAGCAGCTGCGTAAAAAAGGCTCTTATTTTTTATCTTTTAATAATGTAAACAATCGTTTCTAAATCGGTTTCTATCTTTTAAGAGCCAAAAAAATTTCAGATATTTTACCGAAACTTTCTCAAGTTATTGCTCAACTTTTCGTAAGTCAAATAACCATCCGACGTATTTTATAAAGATCGAAAGTTAGATTACACTTTAAAAGAATTTGAATCCTCCCGTTTGGCTTTACTGTTTAATAAAACAGAATTTTTTATCGCAACTAACAAGGACCATTACATCGCCGACGTACCTCCAAAGTGGCTCGTCTAAAGCGAGCCTCTAAAAAAACCCCGTATAACATCGCCGTATATCCCGATAAAACGCATCCGAAATTCGCAATACCCGCGAACAAGCAGCGCATATACCCCGTCTAGGCAGATTTTTCCTGATATATTCGCGCGCGCCGCATCCGATTTACGAGCGCGGCCTTTTCGGGGGAAGCCTGCGGGACGATCGTAACGAGTTTACGATTTACACGGCGTTCGTCTTTCTCTCTCTCCCGAATCGGTATATATGCGTGTGCGCGCTGAAACGGCAAATTTCTGGATCGGCGGAGGGGAGGAAGATTTGCGAGCGCGATGCGTGCGATTTTCAAATTGGAAGCGAGCCAAAATTTTTACCCTCCAGCTGGAGGAAGGACGTTTTTCACGCCTGATTTGCATCTGTATCCTTGATCTTTTTGAAACTCGGCTGAATTGCCATCGAAAATTATATAATACGTATTGTAATAAAAAAATTTTCTTTTTTTTTTAAGTATTTTTAGTTAAGGAGCTTATCACAGCAAATAGATGGGAATCAATCGAAGGATTATAAATATTCCTTTATTACTTTTTCAAGAGTCACACTCATTTTTCTCGGAATACAAACTCAATCTCGCGTACATCTTTTGTCAGAAACATTCTTTATCTTTTATTGCTCAACGGCATCGTTACAAACCTAATCCCTAATAACGCGAAATAAAAATTCATCAGCGGAAAGGAATAAATCGCTGCGAAGTACACTCAAACTTTCCTCGATCGAATAATCAGCCTCGTTACCAGCGACTCCGATCCCTAAACACCGAGTTCCGCGCGCTCTGCAGCCTCCTTGTAAAAATAAGCGCGTTTCGCCATTCGCGTGTTTGCATGAATAACAGCGGCGAAGTTTATCCTCGCGGTGGCGGCGGCGGCGGCTCCCGCTTTCACAATGAGGCTTACAGCGATAGGAATCGCGCGAGAAGTGTCGGTAGTCGCGTCGCTTCTCCGGCCTCTTGATTTATCATCCGCTTCGCTGCGCTGACGGGGAAGCAAGGATGTATACGTATATGCGGGAGCATGATCAAATAAATGATGTATTGAACGAGACGTACGCTTCCTTTCTTTCGGCCTTATAACGGAGTTCTGAGATATGTATATCGGTGCCGCGAGATTGAGGAAACATTTTTTTTTTTTTTTTTGCGCGGCGGACTTTTGATGCAGCCGTTTTGTTTGTTCGGCACAATTAAGTTGTAATGGGATATCATTTCGCGCGAATTGTGGACTGCTGGATTTATAAAGAATGTTTATGCGTCATTGGTGGTATTGTGAGTGCGTCAGTGTTTTTTTAAAGTTTAAATTACGGCAAGAACCGGCGATAAAATATTATTTTAAAATTTATCTTTATTTTACAACCATCTTTGGTAAACAGATTGCCATTAATAAGTGTCATGCCATATTTGGCGGAGAAAACCCGCCAAAAGAGCCAAGACGACTTTTCTTTCGAGATTTTGCACAACGTGTCGTAATCCGTCGAAAGCGAAAAGCGCGCCCGAGTTTTCCCAAACTATATACGTATAGTGTACATATAAAGATGAAAAATTTCTCTCTCGTATAATATAACGAACCTCGCGCCCGCGCGTTAATCAGCTCCGGCACGTTTCGACAAAGGCTTCGGATCTCCCGCGCAGCTGCAAAGAAAACGACGCAGCTCATTAACTCGCGCGCGAGAACCGAAAAGCAGCCTCGGAAGCGGAAGGGCAGGGAGTCTCTCTCCCGGGAGAAAGAAAGTCCGGCTCTCCCGGCTACATGCACCCGTACATACACACACGTACACTGCGCCGTCTGACCTTGGACCGGGCGAGACCTCCGCAATGCGGTCCAGAATCAGCCTTGCGATCGTGTATATTCAGCTCCCCTAATCCCTCCTCCGCCCCCCTCTCCCGCCGGGGCTGGTATACCTGTGTGTACGTCGAGCGCGCGGGAGAGGTGTATACGGTTTCGCGGCTCGCTCGACCTTGCTGGATTTTAATTTGTATAGCGAGTCCGCCGACGCGCGCGAAGCAATTTCGATTTTAATTTATGAAATTTCGTGCCTTCTTTCGACGCCGCGGACCGGGACGGACGCTGACTCGGGGAGGCGACATTTTAATGGAACGGGGGGTGGAACAGACGAGTTTGAATTGTTTCGGTTGCCGCGATGATTTAGGTGGGAGCTGGGCTAAATATAAATTTACGAGAGTGATTTAAATCGACGCGTAGATTTACTTGTTTTGGTTAATATAATGACTATTATTGATTTTTTGCTCTGAACGAGTTCTGTATCGATTTCGACGAAATGCCGCGGTGAATAATTTCTTCGTACACGGTAAAGATTATCTTTGCTGCAAGACAATACATATAAATTAGACGGCAATTCCTTTTGCTTCCCTTGTGACAGAACAATTGCATTGTTATACATTGCACATTACGAATGTAATGTGGACACATTTGACTTAGCAAATACGGCCTTATCAAGAAACAGATATTTATTTAGTCAGGGGCAACGTGCGCGGTGCAAACAGTACATTTCTGAAATTGTTTAAAATATTTTTTATAGGGATATATAATTTGCTGCCGAGAAAAAAATATTAAAACTGGTTCCTACAATGTATTAGATAATTACTAATTTGAAAAAAAAGACAAGGAGCCTCGTTAAAAAAGTGATTCTTTCGTGACTTGTAATTGAATTGCGTGCCAATCCTTTGTGTTTACGTGCGAACTTTCACCTAATTTGCCGTGATGAATTACTTGGGTCACTCTGCGAAGGAACTCGACGTAACATGCGACTCATTTTTCATATTGGTATAATAAGAATAGGCAAAATTTATTTTTATTTTCTTTTCCAAGTTCACTACACACGTTTAAGTCATTCCTGTTATTCGAAGCATGCTTACATAAAGAAGTCATCTTTCATTTGAAAATCAGCAGCAGTACGTATAGCAAAGTAAACTAACGCTAATCCAAAGCAAAGTTATGATATTTGATTTTGCGTTTATTTCCTTCTTTCTTATTCTCCTGCTTACTTTATCACGTTCTTCGGTGCAGCTGCAGGGTCTAGCTCGTTTTATTTGGAGAATTTCGTGCGTTTCTCCGTTTTTGCACAGCTCCTCATTTTTTCGTTTACGCCCCAATTTTTTCCTGTGTCCCAAATAATATCGGTATCCTTCTTAAGTTCTTGCTACTTAAAATTTATTTTTTCCAAAAATTTTTTTAGTTTCAGAGCTCGCTATACGGAATATATATGAGGTACTTTATGACAAATTAAAGTTAAATACCGAACGTAAACTCATTTAATGATAAATACGATATTTAATATGAAAGCATATCGACTCCATTAAACTTTGGAGGTTAATATAATCCCGATAGCTGTATCAATCTTACTGTAGGATAATTAATTAATAAACTCCGACGATTTATCACTTTTACGTTTCTCGCGGATAAGTTTCCCGAAAAAAGCTCAAAATAATAGAAAGTTTTGATGATCAGCCTCATCAGAATTAGATTTTTCTAAAGTAAAATAATAATTGTCTGATTTCGCAGAATTGATTCGCGAAACAATACAAAAACTTTTCGAAACAACGACCTCTCATCCGCGGGTAAACCTGCACTCGCGGATCAAAGCTCTTCACCAGCCGTCAAGCTCCCACATTTCACGCTCGGCCCATAGACAATATATCCCGGCGCCGATTAATCAGCGTCTCGGCGGGCCGCGAATAAATCTTCTTTTTCGCGAGAAAGAGAGAGAGAGAGAGCGTTTATTGCCTCCTCGCGGAAAAATCGGCCCGGTCGCGGGGAAACAATGGGGGGATCGAGGCGTGGGCGCGCGGAGGAAAGACGTCCCACGCGTGCAGCGCTCTCGCGTATAGATAGCGGCGAAGACGGAATTCAAATGGAAGCGTCGCGATCTCGCGATGCACGGCCGAGGCGCAGCTCCCTCCCTGTTTGCCTTTCAACCGGTCCTTGAGGGAGGTTATACGCTCGGACAATCAGGTGAACGGCTGTGCTCGCGAGGTGCTCGACGGTTACGTAATAGCTCGCGTGGATTAAGCTATTAAAGGCTTCGAGGTTTATGAGTCGCGCTATTGTTTGCCGAGGTGGAAGTAAAACTTTGATTTAGGTGCCTTCTTCTTTTCCAAGTCTCGAGGGGTATTTGAATTATAAATTTTCAATTAGATGTCAAGCTGGAGCTGTGGTGGATTCGGAAAAAAATGCTTTTTACTGAAAGAGTGTCTTATCATAGTAATATAATCTATTGCTTTTTATTAAGTTATCTCATTGTGAAATAAAAAAGACTTTTATCTAAAACTACGAAATAAGAGTATAAACTAATTAATGAACGTCAATAATAATACTTAAAAGCGTATCAAGCAGTTGCATTCCGCAAAAACTAATTCCTCTATATGTATAATAATCGGCAGCAAGATAAATTCGCCAACGACGTCACACCGGGAGGGAAAAGAGAATGCGCCGCTCGCCGCAGAATCCGAATAGTTATACGTATATCGCCGTAATGTAACCGGGGCACGCGCTCCGACACCGGAAGTCATTGATCGGCCGTTTGTCGGATTTTCCCCGGCCGCCAGCCGCGTTCAATCGCGACAATTACGCGAGGCTGGGGAGCGGAGCACGTGCGTGTGGCGACAAGCGCCAGGTGGCCGCGCGACGTGGCCAGTTGTGCGCGGCTAAAACGACCACCTTTGTGTGCCCTCCCGGTAGCTTTTTTACTTTTAGTTACAATGCTTTCGCAGTGACTTTCGACACTGCGGAGGACAACGGTATTTTCTTTTGTCCGTGACATTTTTTCCCGAAAGGATTGAGCTATTTAATAAGCGTTAAATCCCAGGTATTTTACTCGTTTTAAGGTGACTTGGAGCTGTTTTAATGATTATTAGCTTAACTAGAGTTATGTCAAGTTCGCATGATTCTCGCACATTACTTTCTCGAAAAAGGCATATTACTATAACCAAGTCTGCTAAAAAATTCGAAAATTAGGCGTAATTACTTTTAACGACAGGCTTAACGCGAAACTTTGCGTAAATTGGAAGTTATCGCTCGGTCCTGCAAATGCAAAACGAATAAATGACTTGAACTTGCAAAGCTATTCTTATATAAACCCTTTAGATTGACAGAGAAAAAAGCTGCGCATCGAATGTTCTCTCCTCCCCCGTCAACCTATAAAAGCGAAAAGCCACGACTCGGCCCGAAAATAAATCATCGGCATTCCTCGATCGACTTCCGGCATCGGTAGGCACGCAGCGGCGGCGGCATCGTAATTCCTCGTTACACGGCGGGTTGGCAAGGGCGCGCGGAAGAAGCCCATGACCCAGCGGCCAAGTTTGATCGATAAACTAACGGCGAGCGGCAGCGGCGCAAAGTCGCGCCCTTGGAGAGGCCACCTCGCGAGGCGAGCTTCTCTATCTCTCGTTCGTTTCGGCTGCGGCTGTCTGCCGCGCGCGTCTCCTAATGGAATGCGGCCTCGAATCCGGCCGATCCGAAAACCGAGAAGCGGCGGCGAGCGAACGATGCCGCCGCTCCGATAAACTTTACGAGATGCATTTTAAATTTTGCCGGCAAGTAGATTGGCTGAGTGTCCGGGGTTGGCTGTAGGTCGAGCCGGTCGTCGGGGCGCATTGATTTTGGCGAGGCCAGGCTAGCGAGGAGTGCGGAGGAGTCGTTTTAGTTTTTAGTCGATTTTTAATGCTAGGCTGGAAAAGGAAAAGGGGCGGATTCGAGGAAATATTTACTGAAATAACGTTATTTAGAAACACATATAACCGGAATATATATTTTTCTTTCAATTTTAAAGGAAAATATATAGGAACGATTTTGTTTGTAATTGGCGAAATTTATTGCAAATTGGATATTCAGCATTTCGAAAATTAATGAACAAATATTATTTAGCGCAGTAATAGCTGTGCACTTGGAAATTGCATTTCTCTCGTTGGAATACGCACATGTACAGAAAATAAAAAGAAAATGTAATACAAGAGATTATGGGTTTACTCCTGTATACTTGAAAAATATGTTTGAACATTCTAAAGAAACATTAGACAACTACGAATAGCAGAATGTCACAACAACAGTATAATTTCCTTTTCAGTTAATATTGTTTTCCTAATCTATTGTGTGCTGCGCAAAATGAATGTAATATATTTGCGGCCAGTAAATGGAACGACCTCCAATTCAATATAAAATGAAAATTTATCGCATGTACTTAGTATAGAACGAGTTCTATATATTTTCACTTCTTGAACTTGGCGCATTTTAAATATGCTTCGAATAACTTTGAACGTCGAAAAATTCGCAAGATTGATTTATTTGCTTTTTCAGATCTCGTTCAATTGGAACTTGTGTAAAAACGAAACGAGACTTTCTAAACACCATGTAACTTAAAATCAATTTAAACTTATTAATGGACTTTTTATACAACTGCATATCTGCTAAAAAATATAAATCATAAGCGAAAGTCGCGTCATAAAAAGCGACGTTATCGCCGACTCACAGTGAAAATTAATTAACGATTAGCGTCCCTGGCCAGTCGCTTAAACCACCAGGATTTTTTAAAAGCCCGGTAATTACTTCCTCGGAAACTCGGCGCAACTTAAACTAAATTGAAAATCCAGAGCGCAGAATAAATTCCAGAAGCAGTCGCATTTATTACGAACGAGCGAGCTTTTCTTTAAAAATCTCGCCCTCTTCAGGCGTGGTCAAAGAAACGAGTCCGCCAAC
Organism: Ormyrus rosae; assembly: GCA_035047165.1. Taxonomy (NCBI): domain Eukaryota; kingdom Metazoa; phylum Arthropoda; class Insecta; order Hymenoptera; family Ormyridae; genus Ormyrus; species Ormyrus rosae. The sequence goes on from JAWWML010002882.1 coordinate 27,109, forward strand.
CATCCGACGAGGGCGAGCAGAAAAGTCGAAAATTATCAAAGTGCGCGCGCAACAAAAGCCGCACGCTGAAACATCTCTTTTCCTCTCGTTTCCCCGTCGATCGCAATTTCCCAGGTACAATGGGCGCCACTCTCGCGGAGAGGGAGAAAAAGAGCGAGCGAGTCGCAATTAGCGCGGGCTAAAAAATCACCTTGATAACGATCCTCGCCGCGCCGGTCGGGAGGTAGGCCGCAATTTTTCATCCTTCGCCAAAAGACAATGAGGCGTCCTCTTCACCGTCGATTATTACCGGCCGCGATCAAAGTATATTGCCGGAGAATCGGCGAGATTGCGAGGAAAGAAAAGGATCGTAAATGGCGAGACAAAGAAAGAGACGAATGGAAGCTTCGAAGGGGTATTAACGCGCTTAACGAAACGATCGGGAAGGATGTTTAAGCTCCGGGAGAGCACTATTTCAAACTTTTGAATCGAACTTTAAAAGCCATTCGTTCCGACTAAGGAGAGTGAGAAAGTTTCCTAAAAAGAAGTATAAATTTACCTGGAAAATGAGTGAAAATTTAAAATTCTAAAACAGCCGCGCCTCGACTTAAGGTTTAGTTAAAATTTAGCGATTCCGAGCGATGACAATCGTCTCGAAAAAAGGATCGAAAAAACTTTAATTAAAGCCTTATTTACGCCAAGAGAACTTTCTTTGTCAGCTCTTGCCACAAAGAAACTTTGTCCAGAAATCGCGCGCCAGCTTTATTGCCAGATTGTAATATACGGCTCAGAGGCATGACTAACGCAATTTTAAAAATACGCTCCTTATTTTAATCCGACGCAGCGAGAACAGGGCCACTAATCAAACATTCCCACGAAATTCACAGCCCCGCGCAGGGCAAAAAAGAAAAACGGATACGCGCGGAGAAAGAGATAATGAGAGAAAGAGAGCGAGACGCAGAGCGGATTTCTGCGGCGGCCCGCCGAGCGATTATCCGCGACGCGTGGGCGGCGACAGGTGAAGCCGCGACGTGCTTTCGTAAGAGGATCGAATTGGGAGATAGGGATCGTTTGTCGCTGGAAGCCGGGCATCGGGGGGATCTTGAATTTCGCAACGATGGATTGTATGGGAAATGAAATGTAAGCGGAATTGGAAGGAATTTTCAAATCGGAATATGTATTTATTCGAATAATTCTTTTCTGCAGTTATTTAACCATTTGTAATTAATAGGCTACAATTTATTTATTTCGATTAGTTCGCGAATCGGCATCTGAATTCCAGAATTTCAAATAAGCATTATATAAGATTTGCCAAAGTGTTGCATTAATATTTAAACAGTTTCTACATTTGTGCATTAGAAACGATAAGGATCTGATATCTATGTGGATAAATTATGACTTTATCTAGAAATATAATTTAAAATTTTGTTGCTACACATATCCTTTAATGTCTTAACAAGCAATATTTCATTCACGCTTATCTAAATAGAAGGTTCATAAAAAGTGCAGTAATTACTTATACTCTTTCCATTATAAAAAGTCACTGACTCGAAATTTTTTACCTTCCCTAGAAGCCCATATATCTCGCCATGATTCACCAAAGATTCTGCACACTTATCTTCCCCTCCCACCCCAAAAAAAAAAGAAAAAAAAAACGCCAGTGGATCGTTATAAAATTTTGAAAGGTAACATTGATATATCCCTTCCTGGGTAGATCGGATTAATCGACGCCGCTGTTAAACGGCTTTGGGCCGCCATACATTACCCGGAGCCATCGAAGTGTTAATTTCGCGAGGACCGGAATCCTTTTAAGTGAATCACTCGAGAGTGAGAGCCGGGCGACGGAGGACCTTCGAAAAGCGCCGGAGAAACTGACGTCCGGTATGCGACTGGAATACACATGTGCCCGCCGGGCGGAAGATGACGCCGCGGGATTATGCAGCTGCCGATCAAAAAAGCAAAGAGATTGCGAGAGACTTACTATTCCGTGGGTTTTCCTAGGATCGAGCAATTTTATGAGCGAGTTTTTGTTATTTTTTCTTGGGCGTCTCACGTTTCAAGGGTGAAGCATGCTCAGAAAACTAATCGTCGGCTAAATATTCTACGGGCTCTAAATATTTCAGTGTATTTTTTTCTTATATTTTTATTTTAAGAAGGTTATTTTTTTAACTTATGTAATATTGTACACCTGGATGACTAATATTTCCGTGCAATAGAACATTTTCTTTTTAAATAAGCAGTGAATCAGTTTAAATGTTTATCAAATGTTGATTCACATCTAAAATTTAAAAACCTGCAGAATCAAGAAAACATAATGGAATAACATATTTACCTAGCCACGTTATTTTATACGTTTTTATTTTCCTTAATAATACTTTTATATGATAACAATCTACCAAGCACATTTGTGACTAAGAAACATTTATTAATACGAATGCTGGAGTAAAAAAATGTTAAAAACAAGATGTAATCAGCAGATTTATTTTTTTTCTTCTTCCTTCTTTTATCATACATTTTAATTGCGTTGCAAAAATGCACCAAGGAGCGTATTACCAATGTCTCAACATTGAAAACTCTAATTAAGAAATATTTTATCCACTAATTATCCGACGCTTGATAAATTACCCTTTGTAAAACAAAAGAAAAGCTAAAAAAATAAGCAGCTTATATATTTTCTGAAGAAAATCGACTCACGGAGCAAGATAATTTATGAAAATCTCGCAGGAAAACGATAACGAATAAAGAAACTTTTCTATTACACATTACTTAATGACACCTTGCGTAAACCCGGCACTGCATTACGAGAGCCAGCTACTACCTAAATTCATCTCCGCGCGCTCGGGGGACTTGTATCGCGCTGACTTATACTCGCGGCAGCGGCAGCAGCTGTTCCCCGCGTCCCGTAACGCCTTTATCTCCCGCGAGACACGCACTCGCGGTCATTGTCGCGTGCGCGCGCGCGGACGCACCGCGAGCACATTGTCCCGACGGAGGTATACCGATAAAGCCCCAGATAGTCTCGCGAGAGATATTTCGCGCCGAGAGCGGACGCGGGAATTTATTGAGGGAGATATAAGTGGCGCGTGGCGGCCCGAGAGCCGACCGATAAACAGGAATGCTCGACGATCGGATATATGTATACGGGAATGTCTGACGAGCGAGTTTCTATAAAGGTCAATTGTCGAGAATTTTCGAGGCTTCAAGTATTTAGGGGTTCATTGAGCTGGGAATGTGGCTGCTAGCACTTTTTAACGAGAGAAATTATTCAATCGATCAAAGCTTTTTGCTTGCGATATTAATGATACTTTTTTTTTAATTAAAATCCTGTGACATGAATATTCGTTACATGCTTATATTTCTGTTTTTTTGAAATCGATGTACTTTGCAGAAAGAGAATAATTTACATAATGAAATGTCAACAAGGCGCGCTCGTAATGTTTTAGTATCAATTCATGCTCTTAAAAATGCAAGCTCAAAGTTATATTTTTTAATTAAAAAACGGCTCTCCCATATCGATTTTCGCGCAATCAAAGAAACAGTGAAATTAATTAATACATAATGTCAATTAAAATAACTGAAATAGCAAAAAAGCAGTTAAAGGCACGTTATGAATAAATTTTTGTTTGATTGATTAACGTTGCAAACACGGTATTTCTTTCGTTACTCTCCACGTCCGTCCCGATAACAAGGGCGAACTCTTCTCTCGAGCGAAGCAGCAGCAGCAGCAGCAGTTGCAGCAGTTGCAGCAGCCCAACAAAGAGTCATACCCGCGCCGCGTGCGGAAAGAAACCTCGGAAAGTCTCTTTTAAATACCTTTCCCTCCCGTTGAATCCCGAGTCTGCCTCCTTGCCGCCGAGCGAGTATCGGATGCGCGCATTATTCACGAGAGTCTCATCAGGCCGCGGATCTAGTTTGTCCTTGGAAAAAGGCGCAGGAGCCGAGTAGATCCGAGCGCGTCGCGCGTAAAAAATCGCAGGATACGTATACGCGAAGCAAAAGGGCGGAGGGATCGCGAAGGAGGAAGAAGAAGCCGAAAGAGAGAGAGAGAGAGAGCGAGGAATCTCGCAATAAGGATGCATAAAAAGAGAGGCGGCCGCCGCGCGATTGCAGCGAGAGAAAACGTCAAGGAGAGCGAAGCGGAGAGGCCCGCGGAGAACAAAGACAGAGAGCGAAAGAAATGAGCCGGCGGAGGGAGAGGGGGGAAACAACTCAAGCACGTGGAGCGACGAGTCTGTGCTCGCAGCCTTCCCTCCTCTCCTCTCCTTCTCTCTTTTCGCGATACTCTCTCGCGTGTGTCCGAGGCGCAGGCACCGTGTGCACAGTGTACCAGTGCTGGCCAGCCGCAGCGCATGCACACGCGTTCGAGCGCAGCGCGGCCGCTTATATACACACCGGAGAGCAGAGATTTACCGCGGAGTTATGCGCGAGCAGCCGAGTTGTTGGAGCTAGCCGGCGAGCCGCCCTTTCCGAACTGTGCGTTTTAGGAGGGAAATTTCGGTTAATACCTGCTTCGCGTGACAGCTCTTCTGCCCGAAGGAATTCACTTTTACTTTTCTTGACAGTAAAGCAGTCTTTCCTTTAAACTTGTTAATTTAGTAATTCTCTTCTTAAATTCTTTCCTCGTTTAAAAAATTATTCCCTCGTTTTAAAAATTTCGTAACGGTCACAAGTGCAAAAGTTTATGAAAGGAGTTCTCGGCGAGAAGTTCAACAAGAGGGTCAACGACACCGGACAAACCGAAAAAAGTAAGGCGACACCGAGGAGGGGGCGTTAAAGGGACATAAAAAGTACGAAAAATGTGACGCGCGGTAACTGTGTAAGGGAAAATTCGCAAAAACGGAGGTATGGCTCCGTTTCGTTGCGTCTTCCTCTTGTCCGTACTATTGTTTACAAGTGGTATTCTTTGCGATGCTCCGCCTGCAAGCCGTCAGAACCATTTAAGTCATCAGCACCAGCATCATGGCTCGTCGCATCATCACCGGGTGAGGGAACTTTTTCTTTTGGTTTAATAAATTCTTTTTTAACGAGTCGAGAGAAGCAGGAACTTTATTAATTTCCCGTGTAAATGAAGATTCTATAAAGTAACCTTTTCACTACAGTTTTCTCAATAAAATTCTTCGCTTTTGTTTGCAAAAATAAATTACACGAACCTAATTAGGTTGACTTGGTCGAACGAAAAACTTGAAAATAACAAAATCTACTTTAATAAGTATTTTATAAAAGTTGCATTAACAGCAGAATTTTGCTTTAAAATAAATACTTTATTCGTCTCATGAAATTAAAAAAAAAAAAATTAATGAAATTTTAAAAATTCCTAGAAAAATTCTTCAATGAAATATTTGCACTAGCTTAGTTTTCCGCATTTCCGAAAATCGCGTGAAAGCCACCTCTCCCAAAGCTCGAAAACCAATCCGTAATGAGAAAAAGACGAAACCGTCGCAGTCGCAGAATCCCGGCCCGGTGAGCTGGTCCCCACGGCACAACTCCCACGCGGCTCAGTACCCACACAGCCGGCACAACCACGCGGAGGCTGCCTCGCTGCTGCGCCGCGACTCGCGACTGCTGGGTTTCCGGCACTCGACGACGACGACGACGACGACGACGACGACGACACCTACCCCGATCACCTCCACGACCTCCCGGAACAACGTGCGCACCTACTCCCGGCCGCGCGACGAGAGGCTCGTCTCGGCGCTGGTCGAGCCCACCGCCAGCAGGTCCGTGGCCTACAGCACCGTCGTCAGGCAGGACAGCAGGCAGATCTACCCGAACGTCGCTGCCACCACCGAGAGCGTATACGCCAAGTTTCAGCCTGGGTGAGTCTTGGTTTTGGATTCATTTTTTGGGGGAGCTTTTGTACGTTTTTTTATTAAGGATTAGTAATAAGTTGTCGATGTTTTTAATAAAGGGTGCGTCATGCATCTGGGAAGCGGATCTTTTTTAAACCGCAGGAGGCGGGAATATTGAAATAGTAGTATTACGTATGTTACAATAATCGTAAATCTGCAAATTATTAGCACGTTCAACTATAAAAATGGAAATTTGTGGCATTGTTTTCCCGTCGAATAACTTGTATAAACAGATGTGCTCCCTTAAACGAATGAATTTACGAGGTGAATAGTAATAGGAATAGTAATAATTTTTAATAAAAAGCTCCAGATTTTTATTGGCTTTCGAAGAAAAACAATTTTTTTAGTACGACCTTTCGCAATTGAGTTTGGCGCGCGCGCAGTAGGCGATGTTATATGAGTTGCGACAAACGATTGTTTCGGGCCCATATCGGATGTGGTGCAACAGTTATGCATTTCAACAGCGTCAACCGAGAATAATTTACGGCGACAAACAGCTCGAAGTGTCCGATTTTTTGACCGGCGCAATGAACGCGATGATTTTGAAACCTGCACGCACCGAGTGAACTTTTCTCAAAGTTTATACAATGACGGTTACTCGCTCGACTGCCTTCCATAAATTAAGTTAAAGACAGTTACGCGGCCTCTTATCATCCCGATAACAATGAACCCATTAAACTTGAAAATCTAATAATATCTAAATTGCCAGGCATCGCCTCTATAAAGAGAAAACTCCCTCCTCGAACCTTAAATGAAATCCAATCAATTACCCGGCAGCCCGGCGGACTTATAAACTCGTATTTTTGAAGACATCATAATACGCTATCGTAACTCTCCTTGATCACCCTAATAAATTACCTCGACTCTAATTGAACCAGCTACCATTGAGCGAACCGCGAGCGCGCCGGAAAAATCCCTATGGTATACATAACGATCGGCCGTCAGGTGCGCCTTAACAAAACGAGAGCCTTTATTAGTCGATCAAACGGCGGCGGCGGCTGCTGCTGCCAAATAAACAAAACCGATCGATTTTAGCGCTAACGATCGCTTCGACTTAATTTGCGCCCGAGAGAGAGAGCCCGAACTCATTTCTTAATCAACGTGTCTCAATTGAAAATATCCATCGGCGCGCGTTTAATGAAAACCGGTCCCGCGCCGCCGCCGCCGCCGCCGCAAACTTAATAATCGATTTTACTTTCATGAGACTGCCGTATCGTTTCCCAAAGGCACACCGGGGAACTTGGGGGAATTCTGCCGCGATCGTGGAGAGGGAGAGCTTATATATGTAGTAGGAGCCGAGACCTGAAACGCAGAAATGGAAAAATTGAACGGGAACGAGCCGCCGATGCGCCTCGGGTTCGATCGAGAGATGATGATCGATTTGAGTAACTGCAGCTGCGGAAGCCCAGACTGAGCGAATTGTGCGCGATTTGAGCCGCTGCTTGCGAGAGCTAACTAGATGGAAAGTGCTGTGTCGATGGTTCGCGGATCTTAATGCTATCCAAGTCTATTCTTTTTGAAGGCAGTTTGCGAAAGTCAATAAATCTGAGTAAATAATAGTAATACAGTAATAATATTTATATTTATACGTTGAAGGTTTCACGTTCTCACTTAAAATTCTACTAAATATTCTTTCAAGTGCTTCTGTTATCATAAAATAACTTAAAAAACAAACTAAATATAATAAAAATACATGAATTATTTCGGCAAAAAATATCTCGAAATTCCTTATTTGCAATTATCTTGCAAGTATACCGCCAAGCACCGCAACAGCGGCACTTAATAATTCCAGCAAAATCCCTAAACTGCAGGAAAACGAGCTCCGTCGTCGCGAAAATAATCCGACGCAGCAAGACGCGGCTAATCAGCCCAAGTGCACAGCACACCTAGGCGAAATAATTAATTAATCCGGCGCTCAGCCGCAGCTCTCACGCTCGTAGACAAACGCGGTGCACGCGCACACACACACACGTGCCAGGCACGACGGGACTGGGCGGGACGGGGGAGAAAACATTAAAAAATCGAACCGCTCGCGTTACTATTTGGCCCGAATGCGCAATTTCGCTCGGCCGATCGGGTTACCCTCGCGGGCATCGCCGATGAAAAAACCGCGCGCAAACCTGTCTTTCGGCGCGGCGAAGAGCCGCGAGAGCCTCTCGGTGTGGTGGTGTAGCTTTTACGATGAGTATATCCGCACTGCGGTGCGTGTCGTTGCGGCCCTCTGGCGGCTTATTCGATGCTCGTAAATTTCTGTCGCGGACGAGCGACGCTGCAAAATCAATGTTGACACTTTATTGGACTGTGCTCTAAGCGCTTTTCAAATGACGCTGGGAGTCACGCTTTTCACTTTGCTGCTGAAACACGATATAAATTATAGGCTTTCATTAAAAGATTTACTTTTTTGCGTACGAGTTTTTACGAGTAGTTGAGATGCTTCGCTTTTAATCAATGCGCGGAAAGAACTTTTTACTACTTGAAAGAAGCCACATAAACTTTATCAAGTTGCAGTTCCGCAAACTCTTCAGATTTTAAATCTGAAAATATTCTTTGGGTCATTTAAAATTCAAAATATTTAGGCTTTCATTGCAAGCAATATTCAAGTAGTATAATACACTTGAATTATTTAATTAGAATTATTATATTTCTTAACAAGCAAATTTATTTAAATATATAATAGCAAGTTTAGAGAATCAATCGATTTAAGGAGATAAGTCAAGTTCTAATGGCAATAGTTTCGAAATTAGTCTTACTCAACTTATAAATCGTCTAGATAGGTAATGTCCATAAATTGCACAAAGTTTCTAACTAGCAACTAATCTAAACTTACGTATAAATCGTAACTCATTATACAAAATAATTATTTCTAATTCGACCTGAGCTTTCTCGTTATTACAAAGGCGTAATGGGCCTCGTTCGATCCGTAATAAACAGCAATTACCGCGCTTTTGCCTCGTGGAAACGAGGTTCTCACTCCGTCGGGGCAGAAAAACCCGTCCAGGTTCGGGCTCATTGACAAGAAACGACTGTCAAATAAACGAAGAAAACTCCGGGCGAAGCCTCGCTCGTATTATCGAGCGTATATAATTCCGAACTCCGCATAGCTCGCAGGCTGAGCGGACGGCCTGGCGATAAAGAATTGCGCGCCTCGATCTCTCGATATACACGCGTAACTTATTGGGGGCCTCGCAGCGATTCCGAGATTGTCGTTTAGATTCTTTCGCGCGCGGCCGAGCAATTGACGGTTATAAATATATATGGCATTGCGCAAAGAGAGTGAGTCTCGCGCGCCGCGGATGCAATTTTCCCGGAGCGCGGGGATAAATATATATGTATATATATATATATATATAATGCGCTGCTATTAACTAAAGTGCGCGGCGACATTCGAGGGGGAGCGGAGGGTATTTATACGTTATTAAACCGTTATCTGCGCCTATAGTATAGAGACATACTTCTGCGTGGATGCTGCGGAGGATTAGCGCGAAAGTGAATGTAATTCTGATGATCTGTTTGCGCGCGCGATTTATTTCGGTTTTAGGGTTTATTGAGTGATAAGGGTCCGAAGCCTTGGCCAGTATCGCGCATGGAATTCATATTTAGCGGGATGCCTTGCTAATTTACGGCGGGCCTTTAATCACGTTAGATTTTTTTTTATCAAGCTATAAATTTTATGGACATGCTAACTATATTAATTTCAAACTTGATAAATATTTCATGTAAACTAGAAATTCATACGTAAATCAAGCTGAGAAAATCGACAAATTACAGTTTATCTTTTGTATTATGAAAAATGCTAACGTGCGCATTATTTATAACGCGCAATTAAAGACGTCAGGTTTACACTGATAAAATCGGCACGGAACATAAAGACTTTCCAAAGAGTAAAGAAAAGAGCATCTTCTGGGAAACGATTTCATTTAACCGGTCCGATAGCAGTGACTTGCCTCCTCCCCCTCAAACTTTCGATGCAATTCGAAACAATTCCGCCGAGAATGTTGACCCTCGTCTTCGTCAACACTAAAAAGGCTCGAAAGAGCCAAGAGAAATAAATTCAGATTAGCATTACCGCCGCGGGTGGATGTACGTTATTATATGTGCCTGCGCGAGACCTTTCTCGCTCCTCTCGCCTACAGTGACAAATTGCCATTGTGAGCGGCGGCGAATGTTGACTTTATATTGTTTTAGCCATTGTTGTCGTAATGGGAATCTGAAAAGGTTAGAGCCGCTTTCCTCGTTAAATCTTTCGTCGTTTCCTCGGAGAATGAATATGGGCGGAGAAACGAGTTATTGCTAAATGGTCCAAAGATTGAAGCTTTAAAATTTTCTCGTCTTGCATGAAAGTAAAAGCAGCGTCCCGTAATAATAATTATGCAATTATTGTCGGTTATTGTCCCACAGATCTCCTAAAATTTTCATCTCCGCCACTTTCTTCGTCGGAAGCGAAGTCCGGGGCGTTCAACCCTTTCTCGCTTATTTGAAAGGTGAGCATATACACACGGACCGTACGTCGAAAAGGCGATGATCCTTTTTGAATGGCCACGCCGCGCGCTGCTCGAAATCTAAATATAAAGAGCCGCCGCCGTGTAGCTACAGATGCTCGAAGCGAAAGCCCTCCCCGAGCTTCTTCTTCCGAGGAATCTAAATACGGATGTACTTCCGTGCTTTTCAATGGCATCCGAACGGTTTATTTTCGTAAAAACTCCTCTATATCGGGAACGAGATTGCTGTCAAGTCCATTCGACTTATTATTTCCAACTTTTTCCGATCGATTTAAACGCGAGCGGGTCGAAGGGAAAAAGTTGTTCTGCTTTGGAATGTGATTATATTTGAAAAGTCGTAATAGAATAAGGCTACCGGTCGAGCGGATAATTTACTCGAGGCACATATCACTCCTGTCGAGTGGACAAGAAAATCCACTTAATATAAAGACGCGGTTTTGTTTACACTTATTTATATAAAGAAAGAAACGCCGTTAAAAAAATCACTAAAATTAACGAGTCAATCTAATCATAAAATAAAGTGTATTTACAGTGGATAAAGTAATTTAAAGCGCCACAATCGATAGCTATCGGCTATCTAATTGCGCGAGCACAATCTGCAACTTTCGCTCACTCAAAATTAGCCTTGGTAGATCTAAACTCGATAATACACGTTTATTGGACTTATATAATCAATAACTATTTTCGTCGTTTTTGTCCGTGACAATGGAGTATTCTTTCCGCGTTATTTTTTTCCTTTTTCATCTTGTACTTTTATTTTTAATGTAAAGGCGAGTCTTTGAGCAGTTTTATAAATAGAAGAAAAAAAAGCACTTTATGTCGAGCTTATAGTAAGGAGCTTACTTTTAGTTGATTTTATAAAAGATATGTTTTGAAAATTAAAAAAAAAATGTTACAATCTATTAAATAATTTAAAACACACGATTGAAGCTTCTTTATTGCTCCTTGAATAAAATCTCGATTCCTCCGAAGCACTCGACAACTCTGAAAAGCACCGATAAATCCCGCGATCAGCGAATTCAGAAATAAAGATATTTTTTAAAAAAAAACGTCCTCTTTACATAACGCCCTCGTGCCTCTCGAGTGACAGATTAGAGGAGCAGAGAGAGGCGAAGGAGTCGGAGAAGGTAGACATAGACTGCAGTAAGGAGGCGCTTACACAGGGTGGTGCAATATCCACCGGTGCGATATACATAGGCTCGAATATATACCCACGCGGCGGACTCTCTTCGAACACGATCCGCGCACCGATAGAGACAAAGGAGACAGCGCGACTCGACCTAATGGACCGAGGCGCTCTTCTCTCTCCCCGGCACTTTCCATCTCGCACAAAGAGAGCCCTGTGTGTCTGTGTGTGCGTGTTCCACCGCGGCTATCGAAGGAAGAGCGCTAACAAATTCAGCCGAGTTTACGCCCCGAACACCTCTTTTTTTTTCAACCGATCAAAGCCTTTTACTGTTTTGTTCCGCGGTGTTTCGCAACGCGGCGCTGTGAACTTCGAGCCGAGGAGTTGTGTTTTTTTTCTTTTTCTGCCCGAGCGCCTATATGGAAATGCGGTATTTGCGCGCGGGAGATACGCCGGTATGAGCGTTCAGGAGAGATATTCGAGATTGATTGGAATGAGTATTGTTTGGAAAATGACTTTTTCGAATTTTGCTTTCATGCAGATTAATGATTGTGCAATGTATATGTGGTTTTTTTTTTTTTTTTAAAGCATTAGCTTTAGTTGGAGACTATGCTTGTTAAGTTATTTATAACACTTTTATGCAAGAGCATACTAATCATCGATTAATCACACGTGTCATTCTAAAAAAGTGAATCTAAATTTATAATATAAGTTGTATAATCAATGACTAAATATGCGATATCAGTAAAATCCAGTTTAGTATAAATGCAGCTTACGGCCCTCATTAATATTATGAACTTGAAATTACTGGTTGCTGTGTTCAAATTGCCTTTCATTGTTGATTTTAATTTTGCTGTATAATTAATCAGGTAGAGGCGAATATTGAATCAAAGATTCGAATTGGAAAAAACTGTTTGAACCTTAGTCGACACGAAAGAATCTTCACCTAATAAATTATGATCGAACTCGAAAAAAGCTTACATTTTCGCCGCGACCCACTTTTAAAAATTACAAAAATTAATTAGCCCTTGATGAACCGAATCCTCAGTGGAGCGTGAAAAAAAAATCTCCATAATCCGATCCATCTCCAGCGCCGCGTCCGATAAAATAAAGTGATAATCCCGTGGATTCTAGTGGCGCATCGGCTACACCTGGATGTACGTATTAAAGCAAAAAGAAATTTTCCCGCAGTAATGCTGAAAATTTCAATTACCCGGGCGATGCGATGACCCCGATGGGTTAATAGGGGACGAATAATGGATTGGGGAAGTATAATACGGCCGGGAGATGGAATGGGCGAATGCGAAGAATTTCCGGATACTCATCTCTTATCTTGCGATTCTGTATAACGGCGATCGTTGCCTCGCGGAAGAGACTTTTTATGTATGCATAAAATGCTAAACCTTTCACCCCTTGTGTTTTTATTTGCTATTGACGAGTGAGTAAAAATATCGGTAGATTATCGCGGAGATCGAATATTTTTCGTTAAACATATAAAATTATATTTTAAATACTTTAGCGTAAATCATAGCGCAATACTTTGGTAAGCTATACCTTATGGTATTGGTAACTTTGTTAACTTTCTAGGCAATTTCGAGGAAAATTCGTTTCTCTCCGACTGTCGCATAAAAACTATGATGCGCGTCCAAGTTTCAGAGCCAGCGATATATTTGTTACCGTATCATATTTTTCGAGCTTAACTCAAAGGTAACAAATTGCTCTGCCACTTGAACGTGAATTATGAAGTCATAATAAACGACAGCTCAACAAAGTAATATAAAAAGCATTACCGGATCCGCCTTCAAAGAGGCGGAACAGGTTGTTTAGAATTGTGAGTCAAACGTAAAATATTCATAGTCATTTACATGTTGATTATAGTGTAAAATGCATCCGGTGCGTTAACCGCTCGGACTACTCCCGGGAAGAGTGAGCTACCTCTCGTACGCAGTAACATTTAGTGCCATTTCTATTCTTTTCTCTCCTTCTATTCTTATTGCATGCACGTGCGAGCGTAAAACTTATAAAACTCTCAGCTGCTTCCCGCATTCTAATATACAATAAAATCTGACGAAATAACCTTCCCGTCCATCAATCAATCATTGATCCATTGTTACGATCGCGCACAATTTTAACTATTTTATTTAAAAAATATTTTTTAACAGAAAAAATAACAACATTTTCTAAAAATGTCGAACTCCCCTGTTTGTTATACGTAGAAAGATTTTACGCCCTCGAGGGTTTTCCTTTTTTGAGCTCAAAATTCCTGTATCCCGCAGGTGCTTTATTTTCTGGAACCTCGCAAGTACTACATTGAAAATTTGCTAAAATTTATAGTACATTCGTGATCTGTAGTGCACGTTTTGTGCGATGCAGCAGCAAAAATATTGAAACGAAATTAAAACGTACTTCATAATCAAACTAATTGGCGATAAATAACTTTGTTTAGAAAGAATCGTGTTAGATGAAGCAAGCATCACATAGTCTCTTTTGTAAGTTTTGCTAAGAGAGTAAAATAAAAAGATGAGATAATCCAAGACAGTCGCGCAAAATGAAATAGAAAAAGAGGAGGGCGAAGAAAGATACTGGAGCAGGAAAACGTAAAAAAGGGGTTAACGAACGTACAGAAAAGTATCCGAGAATTGAAAACGAGGAAAAAAGACGCGGAACGAAAAGCCTGGAGAGTAAATTTAAAGACAACTGGAGAATGAAGAGGAAAAATAAGAGGCAGAAAAGTCTCTCGAGTCGGGAAAAGTGTGCAGAGCTTAGGTCTGTGTGTGCAAATGGCACTGGGAGGTAAAAAAGTAAATGGGAGAGAGTTCCTGCAGGACGTTGTATTGTTTGTAAAAGACTATTCCACTTGAACTAGAATAATGAGGTATTAAAGTAATTGGAAAATCTTTTTTTAGGGCAAAAATAATTACTGGCAAAAAAAAAAAAAAAAAAACAAAAAAAAAAGAAACAGGTGCTCGTCTCTAATTTATCTACTTTTCAAAAATTCGCATAGAATTAATCCGAATTTTTCTCTTCTGATTTATAGGTGCAGATGCCACGCGGATAGCGATTTACAGAATAAAAGTTTTCATTGTGACGCTGTTATAACGGTATTACACGTGTACCGTCATAAATGAAATAGCCATGTGATCGTACATGTACTTTAGATTGCTTACATATTTTTAGGTTTATAGCCCCTATTACACAAGAATTACGAGAGTTTATAAAATTCTTGATAGGAGTATTAAATTACTCGGTAATTTATGTGATTAAAGTATTTTATTGCTGGGATTCAATCGTGCAGACTCGTGCGTGGTCATTTTGAGCTCCAAGTACGGAGTGCGAAACGAAAAAGCGTTATAATATAATTAAACTCACAATTAAGCACTGCTGCCCTCGTCAGAAGAGTTTCATTCGAAGCTCCTAATTTTATTTAAAACAGTAAAACATCAAAGTCTCTCTGTAACCTGCAAATCATTATTCAATTTCTAATTCCCCGAACGAACGACTTCCCTCGGCGGGCTCTAAAAATGCGGAGAACGCAAATGTCAAGATCGCTCGCCGCTGGTAATAGCGGCGCGTACACTTGTCGTACAAGGCTCGGGCTTTAACCCGGCTCGCGTTCTTCTCCTCGCTGGTCTAACGATATGTATCGCGCACGTAAAGCGAAAGAAATCCAGAGCGCGCGCGCGAGAGAGAGAGAGAGAGTCCGTCGTCCTCGGCTAATACAGGACTCTATTAAAGTCGCGAGTGGGCTCCGAGACGCTTTTGCAAGCGGCGACGAGCGTAGGAAAGCGGAAATCCCTTGTAGAAGGCCATGTTAATGAGGCAAAAAGCAGTAAAAGGCATTCTTTTTTTTCTCTTTCTTTCGATTCCCGGGCAGCGGCCTTATCTACAGCTGATTTTACGGGATAGCGGCTTTCGGAATAGCTGGCTGTTTTGGCCGACTTACACTCCGGTGGAAGTAGGAATGGGAGGATCATGGAAAGAGTTTTTTTTCTCTTGCGGCGATGCTAAGTAAGGGAAGATTGGGAATGGTTTAGGTATTTTGTATAATATTAAATAATAATAGTAAATTGCAGGTAGTAAAGTTTTAATAAAATTGTCATTCCGTACTTTTTCGAAAACTCTATTGCCTGAATGCAGTTTTTATATTTAGATCTGAATTCGAGGAAAATTTTACGGCAGAAATTTCCATATTTGATAATAGAGCACACAAAAGACATTCCCCTTTCTGAGAAAAAGCACTCGGACATTTCGAGCTGCATTATCGTAAAAAATGTCCTTCCACCTCGACGCACTCTTAAAGAAAATCCATTCCTTTATCGCACTTCTCGCGAGATTCCATTCCGTCATTTAACCGCGCCTTGTCTTCTTCACGCGTCATTAACGAACGACCTGCAACGTTTATACATATACTTCGTCGGGGCGAAGTAACGCTCCCTCGAACGAGCATCCGGAAAGTCGATTAGGTGTGTTTTCGTTCGACGAATTATTCGCTGCTCGTTTATTGGAGCGCGCGGCTGCGTGCTCAATGGCTCGGATTTGCGGCGGCGGGGCGACGAGTGGCAAATTTATGCGGATTGTTGTCTTAAGCGACATAATTGCTCGGCGCACTTTGCCAGCGTCGTGTTCGAGCTGTTCATGCCCGTAATACAAATTGCGAGGAGAAATCACGGAGGAGATTGGCGGCCTGGTCTTTCGAGATATCGAGATCGTCGGATTTTTTTTTCCTTCGAATTCCGTTTATTTAACCTTACGAGAGGTATAAAATTAGCCTGATCGAATGATAACAGCCGCAATGATCGTAACTCGATATAGTTTTCGAGGACAAGTTTTCTGCCAACTTTCAGTGGGGAAAAATTCAATGTGAAATACCAATTAATTTTTAAACTGTAATAGTAGGTAATAAAACTCGTGAGAAATATTAAATATACTTGTTTGAACAATAACTGTGAATAATATTTTTCAAGATCAAGTCGTATGCAAATTCTTTACCGATAAGATTAAATGTGGAAAAAAAAGAAAAACAGGTTTAGAAGAGCACAAAGATACAAACTATTTCTATGATTTGATTACAAAAAACGCAGCAAAGGGATTTTGAATATGAGTTTTAATAGAGTAAAAAAAAAAAGAACGGATTGGATGCGAATATTTAATTAAGAGGATAAAAGAATTACGCACTTTCACAGTAAGTATTTTACGCGCTCGCTTGATCTTTCAATTTTAAACTCGCGAAATTTCAATTTACGCCTGCGATTTCCTTATTCCTCCTCCGACAATGAATAAGACTTGTGCACACGGCAGCCATTGTGCAAAGCGAAACGGCGAACTCGCCGTCGGCGGGAAAAAGCGTTTTTCGCTCGGCTCTCCGACACGTTTCGCGAATCGTTTATCCGCGCGGGACAAGAACGACCTTCGCCGAGGGATAATTTCGCTCCGTATTCGTTGCCGGGCGATCCGAATTTCCGCGTTAAAATAAAGCGCGTCTCGGCCGCGCGTTTAAAGAATCGTGTGCATCGAAAATGCGGTGCGACGAGAGAGAGAGAGAGAGAGAGAGAGAACGAGCCCGGTTTGCCTTCGATGAAATCTTTAAAGAACGGCCACGCGCGTTTGAGCGTTCGTCTTTTTTTTTCGATATGTTTTATGTACGGATCGGCGCGGGCCGTTTTTAGCTGCTAACGCGGCGAACAGTAAAGGAAATGTACCCTGAGTTTTCCGCGCTGAAACTTGTTTGATACTTCACTTTTTTTTGCATATAAAAAAGAACCGCCACTCGATTAGCGAAATTCGCGTTCGCATTCGGAATTCGGAATAATAGCGCGAGAAGGTAAAGCCGAAAGCCCTGGAAATAAGTTTCAGGTGCGTTGTAAGCGAGAAATCGGCGAACAGTGGCTGCTGCATGCGGGATGCAAAAAGGCGGCGCGGAAGAAGCGAGCGAGTGAGCCGCCGAGGGTCAACACGATTCCGCGTATGGACATACACAAGAACTCGCCGATTTCGTTCGCTTCTTTTCTCTGCCTCGCTCTCTCTTTCGCGGCTGTTTTATGCCTCATTTTCTTCGGCAGGAACTCGGGGCATTCATGCAAGCCTTTGGCTTTCATGCTCCCGCGTTGCGCGCCGCGGAACAATGCATTTTTCTTTTTTTGGAGTTTTTTTTTTTTTTTACTTTGAAAGATTTCGCCGACGATTCGGACACAATGAAATTGGCTCATGTAGTGGGTAATTAAAAGTAATAAGGGTTCTTGGTTTGAGCTCATTTTGTATTAAGATTGTGATGCTTTTCTCAATGAAAACGATACGGCTTTACGGTAATTTTATTTTAATTTTATTTGCAAATAATTACTTATATATATTTAGATGGTTGAAATCCAGGTTAAGTGTTGTTATGGCAGTTATTATTGCAAAATCAAATGATTTACAGTGACTATATTTAATGTATTCGGAACAGCTGTAATTATATTCATAAAATGATTTATTTAATTTTCTGCCAGAGTAAGCGAAAATATTACGTAATTTATCAAATATTATTTTCGAATGAAAATTTAGTTAATATTTCAAATTATTTTCAATAATTCAGGTAAAAGCTACTTTTATATACATTATAATTATTAATTTTGTAAGTTAAATAATGAGTCAGCTCGTCGCAGATTAATAACGTCTCAAGAGCTTCCGTATTTTTTTTTCGACAGTCATTATTCTATACAGATGTCACATCAGCTCATTTGGCGGGTCCCGTGAAAAAATGGAAAGAAAAAGTACTATCGTTCAAATTCATTGACGTCTGATGAAGTCATCCGACTTTTGCGCAAAAATAACTGACATCTCTAATCAAGTGTACGTCACGTATCAAATAATGTTTATATAATCCTGGTAAATCAAGTACTCGTTTGCAACGAAAAAGCTAAACGTGGAAACATTTAAAAACGCATAGCCTCCGCAGTAAGAGGAAAGCGCTTTAATACTTCGGCTCGTCTCATTTTGCGGACTCAGGAAAAGTCCAGTCGGAGCGTTACGAGAACCTAGCAGTAAGAAGAGCGAGAAACTCGCTAAGAAGGGATGACTTACGTTACACTTTATAATTGGGCAAACGCGAGAATTGCGAAACTCGGCAAGAGAATGCAGTCGCAAAACCCGTCATCAAGTAATTTTATAAATTTCGACACTTTGCAGCGAGGATCCCTCCGGCAAGAAGCCGCTGAGCTCTTCCGAGAAAGTCTTGCGATAGAACTGTCTCGAGAGGATAAGAAGCGCGAGAGAATTTTGCGGTCGAGAAATGTTTGAGTGTGAAAAACAATTTTTTGAATCATTACGGTATTTATGTACTTGTTTGAAGACTCGATATAAATATAGGTATAAATGTATACTACCTTATGATTATGCATTATCGTTTAGTTTTTTCGAGGCTAGTCTTTTACAGCTGTAGTTTAAAATCTGAATATCAATGCCGTTGTACAAAAATTTTATATTTTATTTTTAAATTTAAAATGTGCGAGAGATAGGCGAGACCAAAAAGCGCGAAGCCGCATTCGTCAAGTCTAAAAATACTCTCCTCTTCGGTGAAAATGCATAAAACTGTGAGTACACAATGACTTTATCCGGCAAAAAACAAAGCAAAATCTATAGGTGCAGAATAAAGTCGGCGAGCGTAAATCCAGCAACAAGATATTACACGGCTTCTTCGCTCCTTTGAGTTAAACCTGTTTGTAAGAATAAGCAATGAGACAAGCTCGCGAATTATGAGAGCATGCAAAATTAGGGTGTTACCGGAGTGCACTGAAATATCGGATACTTTTGATGTTTCTTTAAAAAAAATTCGAGTAAAAAATTATGGACTAAAAATGCGAAGGCTATAGATTAATTTTTACAACATAAATTGCGCAGAAGAGCTAAGGCGAGTTTTATATAACAGATAATTGAATAAATTACTTCCTAAGCTTTGGTAATAGCGCTAAAATACAGCCTTTAGATCGGCGTTCCTAACACGTCTTAGAATCTAACACTCTTCCCGTAACTCGACGCGCAAAAAATAACGGGAAACTCAATAGCACAATGCGCATTCAATTTGAAAGCCATTAGAGCGCAAAAATCAGTTTTGCGCAAAAATCAATATTACCTGCCTCGTAAACTCCTCTTTTACGAGGCCGTCAAGAGCGCCGAAAAAGATGAAAATCAATTTTTAGCCTTCTTCCCCGAAGGAAAGGGAAAGGAAAGCTCTTTGTGCAAAAAGAGATAATCCCATTCCCGCGTTAACGATTATAGAACGTATATATTTTCAGGCTCCGAACTCGCGGCCGTAAATCGCTCCTTAAACCGAATGCGCGATTATAAACGCGCGCCGTCAACCTGCCCTGCATATAATATCCGCGATACGCTGCAGCCGAGTCTCGGGACGGTATATAAAATCGCGAGCGCCGCGCCGCTCTCTGGGGGATATCAGCATAAAGAGGCGCGAGGAGCTTTCTTTATACCGAGGGAACGTTTTTACACTTCGGGGGGGCAGGGGAATATATCGCCGATAAATATTTGACGCCTTTGAGTTTCGCGCGCGAAGAAGTCTGCTTTTCATGGACTACCTGGTGGAGATTGCACCGAGACAGATTGCCGTTCTATCTTATACAGTTGCTGCATATACGTGCGTAATATTTTTGTGCAATTACTCGTGCCTTAAAAGGTGAGCGTTTTTAAACGGTTTTCCTTTCTACAGCACTAAATATAAATATTGGTTATTAGAGGAGAATGGTGAAACACTTTTTCTTTTTATTCCTTTGTTATTACATATTACTAATTTAAGTACTGTGTACTGTTACTAACGAGACTTTCATTAAAATATCAAATAATCCTAATGCTCAAAAAACCTCTGCTAATAATGCCGCCAAACGTATTTATTTCCACTTCTACGTCGCGATAATTAAAGCAAAGACGACGGAGCTCATCCGAGCGAGAAAAGGCGGCTCGATTGTCGCCCTTATCCGGTGAGGAAAAAAAAACCACCGAAATCGAGCTCCTCGTCGGAGGGGCAAAAAGGGACGAAATCCAATTAAGCAACGACTCGAGATAGATTGAAAGGCGCGCTCTCGGCTCTCGAGTGTTTTAGGGATGACGACAACGACGACGACGCGGCATTTCGAACGACGTGGAAAAATGAGGCGTCGTATTCTCCTGCTTAATCGGACGTTCACTTCGACGGGGGACGGAGGTCTGCAGAGGATATCGGCTCCGGGACTTTCGCTTTGGGACAATTCTCGGCTGGCTCTTTTTCTCCGCTGCTTTCCGAGGACATTCTGGTCCTCGAAAAAAGAGTCGAAGGAGGATTCACGAGGATTGTGCATTAAGACTGGCCTTAGAAGTACGGTCGGAGACGAAAATTACTTGGTTGAAGAAAAGGTGGTTGAGTACAGGCGAACTTCGATCGCGAGGAAGTTTGGATTTATTGATCTGAGGGCTTTCGAAGTACACTACACTGTAAAAAATAACCTTAAATTTAATGTACGTTTAGAAAGTATGCTTCCCTTACATTCATTAAATGTAATGTATTTACATAAAAAATAAGTATTTGCATTAATTTTAATGTAATTGTACATTAAATTTAATACAAATACATATTAGTTTTTTTATGTATAAATAACATTACTTAATGAATCTAACGGAAGCAAATTTCATAATTGGGTTTTTATGGAGGTTGTCAAAACAATTATTATTGTTGCATTCTTTTCAAGATTTAACCATGGATGATTTATTACTCGAATTATAATTCTTTTCGAGGTGGAGAATATTTAAGTTTCAGTAACCGTTGCTAATATTTATATTATCGGTCAAAGCTCTTCTGATTAAGATTCAGAGACGTTCATTAATCTTGCCGATAAAAACTGGAGAAATGCATATATGTAAGAATTTCTTTCTGAAATAGAATATATATAGTTTTAATGAAGACAGCGAAAAAATTGTCAGTAAGAGGCGTTTCTTCGTAATGTGATTCGGACGCATTCGTGATTAATGGTCCTTCGTCGGGTATTCGAAGGCAATGTTCTGGAGTCTTTTCACTCCAAGGGAATAATGTCGATGAGGAGAGAGAGAAATGAGTTTCAATAAGAGTTGAGGAATATGAAAATTTTCTTTTCATCGGTGAATAATGCAAGCAAAAAATTTTTGCAGAAGAAAAAGAAATTGTGTATAAAAGTGTAAAAACGTAATAAAATGCTAATTTTGTCGTTTAAAAAAATCAATATGTTTTTCAGCGAAAGTTATTGTTACATTTAAAAACAATTTGAATATTTTTGAGAAGAAAATAATGAATTCATAAAAATAATTGAAAAAAGTTGCAAGGGGAAATGTGCAGAAAGAAAGGAGCGAAGTCGGCAGAAATTTCTTCATTTCCTGGTTACGGTAAAAGGTCTTTGGTGCGCCTCCGATTATCGAGATTTAAGACCAAATATACCTCGTCAGCAGTTCCACTAATTAGAGACATTTGGTCGGTACTTGCTTGCAGACTTTGATTTCGGAACCTTAATTTACAAAGAATTCGCCTGTATAGAACTACACTGAGAAAAAAATATAGTCGAACCAACGAATTCCCGCTGTTAAGTATGAGCAACGAATTCGCTCTGTTAATTT
>JAWWML010003001.1:0-48587 GCA_035047165.1 Ormyrus rosae
GGGTAATATAAGCAACATTTTTAAAGAGAAAAAATAACATTCCTTTATTTTGCGATTTGGTATCGAACCTCCTTAATTCATCGCCGTATCTTTTTTAATATTCACGAAAGCACTGAAATCACAAAATGATGAAGCTTCGAGCTTCGTAAAAAAAAAAGAGCCGTTCTCCAACCCTCGAAGAGTAGAGGAGCGAGGAACAGAGCCTCGGCCTGCGCTTCCTGGCAAACGTCGAGAATGCTCAGCGAGATTCCAGCAAGATTCACCGGGGGCCCTGTATTAAAATATCGCGCCGAGGACACTTGGGAAAATTGTTCGCGTGAAAGACGGAAGTAAGAGATAAAAAGAGGCGGGAATGCACGGGAGGTGCAAGATTTTCCTCACCTGGCATATCTTTAAGACACGTTTTCATCGGATTCTTTCCGGGCGCCGGTACGGCCGGAATTTCGCGAGATCGCTGCTCGGCCCTGCGTCGGAGCGGAACAGCTCTCCCCTTCGGCAAGATATTATTACATATTTAAGGTATGGAGAGAGATTCGGGGGGGATGGGAGCCGCTTATAATGAACTTACAAGGCGAGTGTCAGGTATGCGCGCTCTGAATTTCAGCGAGCGGCGAGCCTTTTTTTTTTAGTACGGGAGATTTGAATTCTCGAGCTTAAGGCTTATTTGTTTGAATTGATGATGATAATTTTTAATATAGAGATTTCTTTTGGTATAGCTGTTGGTACATTGTGTCAATTTGCTTTTAAGCCGTAGAGTGCCAAGTTTTTATTCACATGATAAAGTTTAAGTTCAGTAAGCTTTTAAATAATTAGTAAAGAAATTAAATGCATTACGAAATCAAAAAATATAATTTGTTAAAAAAGTATAAATCAAAAAATACTAAAACTGATAAACTTCTTTTTCTGGTTGAAAATCTACTCGTCAAGAAGAAAGTAAGACAGACTTGTTATTATAATTAAAAGAAATAAATAATAAAGTAAATAAAAATTTGAAATAAAATAAAGTTTTGCTAATTTTTAAAAATAGGTCATTGATAACAAGACTGGTTTCTTTCGTTTATTTCAAGCAATATATATCTGTACCTTTTAAGGTATCTACATAAGCTGTATCTTACAAAGTAACAGAAGCATCAAAAAGGCTTACAAATTGATTTTTAATTAATTTTCAATAAAGTTCATCGCACAAAAATAAAAAATAGTACATTATGCAACAAGGGGCAAAAGTAGAAGATTTTTCCCGCGGGTGAGTGTACTGCCTGAACGATAATATTTTTCGCGAGGGGGCAGTAATCACCCGAGGAAAAAATATTCTCGTAAGAGTAATATAATCACCCAAAAGATAAATCTACTTTTGCCACGTGTTGCATATAGTATTTTATTCCACTCTCGACCGGAAAGGCCACTTTTTGGTTCTGAGAAGTGGGGTCAAAACAACTTCTTATTCTGAAAATTTATGAAAATTTTGAAAATTTTGAGATTTTTGAAAATTTTGAAATTTTTGAAAAGTTTGAAATTATTGAAAATTTTGAACATTTTATAAAATTTTGATATTTTTGAAAAATTTGATATTTTTGAAAATTTTGGTAATTTTGAAAATTTTTGGAAAAAGTTTACTTTTGCCCCGCTAAACTAGTTTCCGGGAAAAACATGCTACTTTTGCCCCGCTTATCAGGGACAAAAAGTGGGTTTTTCCGACGGGTGTGGAATAAAAAATCATTTTTGACTCGTCTCTTCCCGGCAAAGTTTATTTCAAGCTCAACCGAGCAAGTTACAGCCGAATTCCAAGCGTACTTCCTTATTTTCACCGCGGACACGATAAGTCAAGCTCTACCGGTGAACCGGCCGAGTCTGCTAGCTGCCGTTCCAAGTCAATCGAGCAGCTGTCGTACAAGCAAGAAGCTCCCGGCAACCCCCAATTTTTCTCCGGCAAGAAATGCCCGCCTCTCCCGTCGCTCGACCTCGAAGGATGTAGCATTGCATATCTGCAGAGCCGCATGCCGGGGCCGTCGTCGTCGTCGTCATCGTCGTCGTCGTTGTCGTCGTCGTCGTTTCCACATTGCTCCCTCTCTCTCTCTCTTACTCGTTGCAGGGGAGGCGGGGGTGAGTTCGAGGGATTCCAGTCGATGCTCCTGCCGATGCAGCTCCGGAGTGGCATACCGAAAGATGACTCGCGATTGGTCCATTTTCGTATCCGTGCGCGCGACACGTGAGCCCGGCTCTAGGCACTTGCATTCTCCGACCGTATTTCTGGATGGACTGGATAACTCATCGATTCGAGCGGGAGCGTGTTGGGGGAGAGCTGCCTAACAAGTGGATGGAGGCGAGATATACGTTTGTTTACTTTTACGACCATTTCGCTTTTATGTTTTGCGAATTTTTTCAGAAATCGAACTTTTTCTTTGGCGGGGCTGGCTTCTTTTTTGGGCGCGAATCAATTTTTTTTTCTTTTTTTTTTTTTATAAGTTTAGAGAAATTGTACAGACTTTTATATTATACACTTTTATATTTATAAGAAAGGAATGGTATCGCCCAAAGCAAGTTGTACTTGATGGGATGTAAATGCTTTTCTATTGTATAAGTGATGATGGATTTTAATTTAATAAAGTATCAGGTAGTGTGTTTAAACTCTGTTTTACAAACAATTTATCATATAATAAATCTACTTTTGGTTATTGATGTCTTGAGTACCGTGATTTATGAGGAGATGGATTTTATCTGGATTTTTTGATGTATTTTTTTTTAAACATATATGTCCAAGGGATTCTTTTATAAAACTTTAAGGCCATTAAGTTTGTTCAAACCCTAAAATTTTACAAAATTTGCAAAACGTAACCCAAAAATCGTCGTATTACGGTCAAAGTTCAAATTTTTAGACTGAAAAATCTCATTTGCTCTCTCACAAACATGATTTTAAGTGAAATCTTTGCAGTAAAAGATTTACCTCAAATTCAATCATACCGAGGCACAAATACTTATGGTTCACAAAGGAAAAAGCGATTCCGAATACGACATTTGCCGTAACAGCTTTGCACAGAACATATTGATGATAGGATGACAATTGAAAAGCGCGCCGATCTCCCTAACTTTCATAGAGGCGCGAGTCGCTGGATCGCTGCTCTTCGCCTTTTTCTAATCCCGCGGAATTAGCAAACGTTCGCTTTGTCGTCTTTGTCGCAAACAAAACGAAAATACTCGAAAGAAAGGTTTCGATTATTATTTTTATTATACTCGATTGAACGAATTAACATTTCTTTGGCTTACGTAATTTCCAATGAATTTCAAAAGTGAATTTTAAAAATAAAGATATCGAAGAGAAAGGCAGAGGTGCTCGCTGCTTACTTTGAGATCAGAAATGGTCTAGGGTTTACCTTGGACGCTAGGACCCACATCTCTCGAGATCGAGTCTCGAGCGAGCCAAACAACGGGTCAAACAGCTTCAGGTAAAATGCCCCAAGCTGAGAGGCTGCAGCCACGAGTAACCGAGCGAGACGCGCAGAAAAAGTCGGCCGCGAGTCCCCGCAAAGCCTTTGCACTATCAAAATGAATTACTATTTTAATAACTATAGTTTTAACAGCTCTGAAACATAATCGATTTCCTTATTTTTATACAGTTGAGTCAGCAGAGTTGCAGCGCGCCCTTTTTTCTCGCCCCGCGCGCATTCAATTCTCGATTCGAAATCGGGGAACGGGAGCTCCTTCTGGATCGCCGTGCATGTGACATACACCTTGAAACATGCCGAGACATTTTCCACACCTCAACGATAACGCAATTCTATATAAGCTGAAGCAGCTGCATCGATGTTTGTGGGGTGTGTTAGTGCTTTTGCCATTATCGAATTTTGGTTTTAATAAATAAAAAAACTGCAGTGCATAATGTCAAGCGAAAAATCGACAGAAATAAAAAGTTTAAAACTATTCTATGTTTTATCATAATTTTTTCATAATAGTTTATGTTTTGCTTTAAATGATTATTTACTTGAAGCTTTTACGTACAGCACTACTGTATACACTTCACTCATAACGTTTAATGTTATTATTTCGACTGTTCGAGACTGACTGACCTTAAAAGTCGAAACAGTTTGGAGTTACCTTACTTTGTATAGTTTTTACACTAAAATATATTAATTTGCTTTCAAGAAAACTTATTAATCATCAGTAATGGCAAATTTAATCGATTCACAGTAAGTAGAAAGTACTTTAAAACATTATATTTGATGGATCATAAATTTATAGAACAAGTAAAATAATAATTATTAAATAAAACTATTCTTTTTTAAATATCGGATATACACAACAAAATTACGTAATATAAATTACGTTAATTAAATAATATATTTTAAAATTCTCATTTTTAAAATATGTACACTACGGAATAATAAAATTATATGAATAATTGTTATGACAAAAAATATTTTCTTTGGATATAAAAGTTACAGTATTAATAATTTTTAGATCACAAGTCATAACTCTTAAAACTTATGACAAAAGCGTTGGGCTGAACGGTAATATCGTGAAAGACAAAGTTGACGAAGATAGAATAGATTTAAGTGTCGTGTGGCGAATCACGTACGTATTATTCACGAAGATAGAAGAGATTTTGAATGCGACGTTTGTGATAAAACGTTTAGATTTAAACATAATATGGTGTATCACAAACGTGTTAAACGTGAAGAGATTCCGAAGTTTGTGGTAAAACATTTGAATTTGGGAAAGTAATGCTGTTGCACAAACGTACAGTACACGAAGGAATAAAAGATTTTGAATGTCATATGTTTTTGGTCGATACTTTGCCCAAAAATAGTCACCTACGTCATCATAAGCTTTCAGTGCACGAAAAAAGAAAAGATATTAAATGCGAGGTTTGTGAAAGGCTTCATCCTGAAATCACAGAAAATAGCTCACAAACGTTCTGTAAATGAAGAAAAAATGTATTACGATTGCAATGTTTCTGAAAAAATTTTAAGTAAGCGTAATTTGTTACGACACCAAGGTTTTAAACACGAGGGAATAAAAGATTTTACATGTGGTAAATATAACTTTCATGGCAAACACAGCTTGAAGCAACTTTTAGAACGCCAAGTTACCAAATTTATAAACAATTGGCATGTCAAAGTTTGAAAGTGACATAAAAATCTGAAGTCTGATCTCTATATATTTCATATTATACTAACAGTACATTTAAAAAAAAAAAAATCTTATTAATTGTTTAGATGGAGATTTTTTATGAAAGCGCAAACATTTTTGTATATAGAGATTGACGTATAATAAGTAATTTTATTTCAAGCTAATTTTTTGTAAAAAGTATAGTGTAACGAATGATTTGATCTTATAACAATATCCACTATTATACCTAACTAATCCAATTTTATGCATTTTCAAAAATATTATTTGTTTATGTCATTTTCTTTGTTAGAGATTAAAAAAAAACAAATAATGTTGTAATAACATTATAAAATATTATAAAATTGTTGTAATAATTTATTTTATGATTGACGCGGAATGAATGATAATTTATTGTATTAATAGACGCTACTTTAATAGAATAAACGATATACAGCTAAATTTAACAGTTTATTTAAACAAATTTACTGTTTTTGCAAAATTTTTTACTTAAAATTCCTAATACGCATATTATTATTAAATTAATAATTTATTATGAGCCAAGTTAAGACGCTCAACGCGCGCACTTCTAAGTCTAGTATTAAATATTTCTCGTTTTTGCAATAAAAGCTCTCGAAAAAAGATGTTCTGTACTATATACACTCCGAGTAACAACGTGCATTTTATCTTTAATAAAATAATTTGAATTTTTCTACAAAAAGCTAAATTGAAGTAAACTGATCTAATCATTCCGTACGATACTTGTACACCATAGCGAATCAAACTGCACTTTCTCCTACTGCCGTCAAACAAATAAATAAAAAATGTTTCATCTTAACCTCTCACAAAAGGCATCAATTCCATCAAATATCTCGGCGTATCGGCGGCAGCGGTAGTTATATTTCCAATCCACCTGTTTAACAAATGGACCGGACGAACGAACGAACGAGCCTAACAGGGGGTAAACAATACTGCGCGCGCTCCGGAATGCCCGCGAAACACGTAGACTTTGTGCTGTCATTCTTTGAATCGGCCGAATTCAGGCCGCTGACGGCGTATATACCCAGAGCTCAGCTTTGAAAGCTATCGTAACCCGCAGGATCCCCCGCGATGTAATTTATTTACCGCCAAAGCATCTGGACTGGACTGGTACAGGCAGCAGTCGGCTCGTTATCTACAGGAGAGCTTCCGCGTGCACAATATCGCTAAGCCTGATTTACGAGCGCCGCGTTGACAAGCCGAGATAAGTAAGTTTAATACGTCCATCGAGCGAACGTCTACTGTTCACTCTAACGACTAATCAGACCGACGATTCAACGATTTCATTAGTTCCCGCCAACAGATTTCGGATCTAGCCTTTGCCGATTGTTTCGCTGCTTCGCTCTGGGAATTTACAATAGAGATTTAGGCGCTTGGCGTAAGATACTTGGCAGGTCTTACGTTTTTTCGGAAGGTTATGCTGTTGTTCTTAGAGCCAGATTTTTATTACATTAATTCGTTTACGAACGTTAAATAATATAATTGCATCTACGGGAGAAAAGAGAAGGCGTGTAACTCACCTTCGGCTACATGCTGATCAAAAGCACCATGTTTGATTTCCCTTACCGTGAGTAAAAGTGGTACTTAAAAGCTTTTTAACGTAAAACATTCATACAAAATACAAAGAAAGAAGTTTTCACTTTTCTAATTTTTCTTAGTTACTATAAAGATTGAGGATAAATATTTATTTGGGAGGAACAAATCGCTCATTTCTTTTATTATATAAGATTCAAATTAGTTCCAATACAAAAAAGGATGAGAAATTCAAATCCCGCTTCGAATATAGCTACTCACAATGTACTATATGTAATATACGCAGGTCTAATTTAGACTAAATATATTTGCTACCCTGGTAGAAACGATCACCATCAGTTGGTCAAGTCCTAGCCAGTTTGAGTAAAACTGATTAGAATATTAACCAACTGTTGTATTTAACCGACTATAAACCCTGCGAAAAATGTAACGCTTTTGGCACGTAATATGGTCAAGAGATGGTGAAAGAAATAGGAAAATAACGTAATGCTTTTCGCTTGAGATGGTTCAACTACTGGTGAAGGGAATTTATTAAATTAACCATAAAGGGCTATCTATCTCACTCTCTCTGCCTCTTATTTTTTTTTGTAAATATTTGATTTGTAAATATAAAAAAATAAATATTAAATCTTTTTATTTTAATTTCATTATGGCAAACTTTTTTCTTGTAATATGCTCCATGCTTTCTCTCTCTATCTTTCTTTATTTTATTTCGTGAGTATTTAAGTGATATCACTAACTTTATCAACTTGACTTACTGTGATTTTGTAGTATTAATTAGTAGTAGAATGACTGTTACATCATTAGTGCAATATTTTAGTGCAATATTTTTATTCTATTTTTATTATTATTTGTATTATACACCTGACGCAATTTATTGTACTTCTTTTTACGATTATATATGCAAATTTTAATCATGCTCACTGTATTGTGTATCTTTTTGTACTCTGTTACAAAGAAATATCTATCTATCTCCCCCCCCCTCTCTCTCTCTCTCTCTTTCTCTCTCTCTGAATTGAAATAATTATTACAAATTTATTTTGTCCGCAGCTAAATGTTAAAAGAGTTTTTGTAGATATAAGTTTCAATTTAATAATTAATTTTATTAGAAAAGTTTGAGTAAGGACCACTTATTTAATAACTTTTCGTTACCATCCGTTGACCAGCGCTAAAAGCTTTGCGTCTTTGATTTCTGTTTGACCAACTCTTGAACATATTTATCTACAAAAACTTACTGAAGAGATTGCTAAACGTCTAGTCAATTCTTGGTCATTGGACCAGCCCAAATGGTTAATTTTCTACCAGGGTATTTATATTAACTTTTTATTATGGTAAGCTAGTTATTTAAAAATTCAAATAAATCTGGTCTTTAGATATCGACCAATGTTTTCCGAATCGGATAATGCGTCAGGAAGCTTGAAGGAGGAGTTCGCCAGAGCTCTGCAGCTTCTGTACTCCACTAAGGAAAGCAGCGCCGAGGAGCTTCGGGCCTTGTTGGACCTGAATATAGCAAAGCATAAAAAAGCAAGTACCCCCAGGATTCCGAGGTGTACCAACGTGGATTCATTGCAGTTGGATGCTATAGATCCTGAAAGTTCAGCGTCATCCTTCGAAGACTATCAAGACATTAGAAGAAAATTCACTGATTCGCGTGGAAATTACGTAGGTGGCAAAGACGAGGTGCCCAGGATTTCTATACCTGACGAAGAGCAAATTGACGATGGTGCAGTCTGCAAGGTATTTTTCAATTGATCTTTACAGATAATGATCTTACTTTCTTATTGCAAAAGGTGGAATTGGGTAATAAGAGTTTAAATATAGTTGAATACCTCTCTACGTAATGTGAGGTTTCATTTCAAAATTCCAATTTTTCAAATGAAATTTGCTTGAAAATGAAGACTGCAAGGAAGTTTTTAATTATTAAATAAGTGTTAAAATTTTCTTTAATTTGAACTCTACAACTTGAACGTTTTTTTATACTGAGCCTGAGAATTATTCTAGCAAGGAAAGATGTTTCTTCACTGTTTTAAAATCAAAACTTGAGCTTTGTTTCGTATCATGAATTTGTAACTGAAAAAAACAGTGGAAAATCAGCTAGAAGCTTTTAAAACCCAAGCTTCAGTGGTAATGAGACTACTAGAATCTCTCAGATGATACATTTCCTGATATCAATCAAAAAACTCATACAAAGTCCATTTTCAGACCAATTTTTCAAAATTTATTATTTAGGTGGAATTTTATTATCGTCTTTCGAGCTCATAAACCGCTCGAGTCGAAGAATTGATCGATCGATTAACAACGAACCGTTTTATGGTGTTGCCATACACTTAGCGACCCCTTATAAGTCTTAAGGTAGTATGGGACCCCCAGTGCTTCTCAACCGCTTCAAGCGGATCGCTTGATTAATTTTTAATAACAAATTAATAAATTCTTTATTCTAAATATTTTCATTTTTTATTTATTTATTATTATAAACTAATATATTACGATTACTGTATCACGTAGGAAAAATAGTACGTGAAAGTCAAATAAGCGAACAACAAGTCACTCAAAATGCAAAATAGCGAGCTTCTAATAATTTTGAATCTTCGATAAATCTATGAAATTCGATGAGAAATCTATAAACAAGTGAATATAACTTTACCGGTTTTGAAAATATCCTAGTTTTTGCATTGATAACTCCCCCTGGAATTGAATAAGGAAGAAAATGAAACCTTCCAAATTAAAATTAAATGAAAAACAAATAAAATTCCCATGTTTTAAACAATTATTTTATTAATGAACTATATCTGCATTTGTTGAATGATATTTACAGCTTTTTAATTTTTATTCGGTTCGTAGGGAACACCTCTTTAACATATATTACCAGTCAGATTATTAAACCTTAAATAGTTGAAATATAAAATTAGCAAATATAGTCTATATTTCGTGCAAAACCCTCCTTAAATTCACAGAATTGAAATATTTTCAATGTTGTACTCAATACGCCAACTAAACTAAATTAAAAAAAAAAGGATTGAATTGCTATTCATACTCTTTATATAGTCTATTTTTATTTTTACATCAGAACAAAGTAATCGGTTCGATATTTTGGTTTAATAGTTGTCAAAACTTTTACATGTTTACATCATCAGTCCTTAATTTTTACCAGTTTTTTTGAAGAATATATCAATCATACGAATTATATTACTTTTTCATTCAGGTCTGCAACGTTCCAGAATTCGGTACACTGATTCTAATTCAGTGCCGAGTGTGCGGAGAACATTATCACCCACTGTGCCATCAGCCGCCGATATGCGATGTACGCATTCATAACTCCGACTTTCTGTGGCGTTGCAATGATTGTGACAGAAAACGATCAATTGGAGATTATTCGTCAAAGGAAGCTTTTTCGAGAGACTCGACTTGGATTCGCAGAGATGAAGAACAAAAATATTCTGTTCCATCTAAATCAATTAAAGCTAATTTAAGACGTAAAAGGTTATTGTGTTATTAATCATAAAGATGTACGTTAAGTTATGTAAAATAATAAAGTTTAAAAGATTAAAAAAGAAAAAAACTTCAGATTGTCTTTCTGCGCAGGAAAGTTGAATATAAAACTGGTGTGTTTCAGAGAAAACAAAAAATTCTGTTGGTGGCTTAATAAAATATTTTTTATTTAGAAATTAGATCCGTGGTAAACACATGCCGAAGGAAGCGGCCGGTGTAGTAAAGCTATCGACATAAGATAAAGTAAAACGCAGGTGGCAAGATATTCGGTGCACACGTCGAACTTTCAGGATAAAAAAATATAATCCAGTCCTACATTATCTAATGCTGTTTCAATACTTTGAAGGGCGGGTATCAATATAATATTTGATTTATTTAAAATTTTAGACCAAGGATGTTGAATATATTGTAATGAACTTTACTCGACTGTAATTAAAGTATCTATGTATATATGTATACTTTCCTTTACTTTCAATAACCTTAGAAGCTTACGATGCGTTTAACTTGCCTTACTTTTTCCAGGGGCAATCTCCCTATTCATCTCTGCATACTGCGACTGCCTTCTGAACGTACCTATGTGTCTCATGAGCACTGTGCTCACGATGTAAAGAAATAAAAAAAAAACAAAAAAACTTTACATCATGACTGCGCTGATTGATTATTGATTTTTATATTACCATTAAGGCCTTGGCCACATAAGCGCGTTTGCACGCATTTGCTCGCGTGAGAAGGATTGTGGCGATTCAATGCTGCCAAAGTTGAAATTTTAAGCGCCATTTCAATTGTTTGATCGAATATACCTACATACTATAGTAGCGTCATAACATAACCTCGCAGATATCGTTTTGTGTTGAGTCAAATTGCGAATTTAGTTCCGGTTTCTTCTTACTTAAAATAATATTAACTCACGATCCACTCGCAGTTTGGCTCAAGATAGCTGAGAGGTTATATTTATTTTCTGATTTTGCTATAGTATGTAGGAATGCAGGTTCGGGAAGCTATCGAAAAAATTATAATTTTGACAGCATTGAAATCACTATTGAAATCACTAGTTTTTCTAGTAATTTTTAGATGCGAAAATGCGAGCAAACGCACGTGGTCATAGCCTAAGAAAATGGAAACAAGGAACAACGGTGTCAACGGTGATTAGGAAGTGAAACATGGAAGTTGAGCTCAATTTCACATTGCAATTTTGTGAACATCGTTAGAAGGTTAGGTCGCGAATGTTTATGTATTGCCGTAAAGCGAGACATTTAAATCCGAGTGATATGTCAACCAAAAAAGAAACGCAAAAAAGACTGATTAAAGTTAACAATGACTTTATTCCTTAAATAATCATTTGTATATTCTGTAGGAAATAGTATATTTAAATAGAAAAAATGATTGTAAAAAAAATTATACAGCAAATAAGTGTGTATAAATTAAAGTTTGCCAATTATATCTTTTTGGCATTTTTAACCTTATTTGCAAGTTTGGCAGTAATAATTTATGTATTTTACATAGACAAGATAAGTGATATTGATTTTACTGCAAATGGTTTAAAAGGAAAATCTCATGTAATTACTGAAATTTTCAAGAAGCAAAAAAATGAAAATATAAATTCAATACACCTGTCATGTAGTTTTTTTACTTGTTTCAATGTGTATCGATGTGGAAGTAAAGGAAATCAGTTGTTAGTTTATGTTTATCCGTATAAAAAACCTGGAGCTGTAAATAATTTAAGGAACAATTATTTAATAAAGCAATATAACTCTATCTTAGAAACTATTATTGGAAGCAAATATTATACATCCAATCCTAATGAAGCGTGTATATTTGTATCTTCAGCTGATACTCTCAACACTCACAGCAGAAATATGTTAGTATAAAAATATTTTACATTTTAAAATTTGCTTTAATTATTATTTTTTTTTTATTTATACTTTGTTTTATTATATTATTTATTTTTTTTTATATTATAATTTATTCATTTTCAATATATTGCACTAAAAATTTGCTTCATAAATTTATGAATAATATTTTTCTTAGGGCTACATAAAATCCTTGGAACACTAATTACAATTTTGTACTTACTCTTTAAGAAAGCTTCTATTTATATTGATATGATTTTTTAAATTCTTAAATGTCAGCAAACTAAATTTATATAAATGAAAATTTTTGATAGTGTAATTAATTATTATTCTAAAAGAGTTTAATAAAAATATATGTTTTAATATATTAAAACTTTAGCCTAAACAGCATTCACCTTGTTAAAAATATCGCTAGCTCTAATGTCAATATTGAATTTATATACAGAAAATTTAAAGCTCTGCAATAAAGAGTTTTTAAACGTGATCTTTAACATACGAAAGTATAGCTCCACTTTCAACTCCACTTAAATCAAATTTAATTTTGAAAATTTGCTGTAACAACATTAAACATTACATTAATGTACTTATTAAAAATACAGACCTATTTAATAAATATTATTTTTAAAGGGAAAGTTCCTGTTTTTGAATCCAA
This sequence comes from Ormyrus rosae, assembly GCA_035047165.1. Lineage (NCBI taxonomy): Eukaryota > Metazoa > Arthropoda > Insecta > Hymenoptera > Ormyridae > Ormyrus > Ormyrus rosae. Next base: position 12,664 of record JAWWML010003001.1, read on the forward strand.
AATATTTATGAAGTAATTTTCAATCTAATTAATTTATTGATTGTATTTTTACAAAATTATTAATTTTATAATACACTAATCTTAATTAATACAAAAATAAATATTACATTTTCAGATCAGATGAAGGGAGGAACCACCTTATCTTCGATTTTATGTTTAATGACTTAAGTTATTATAATAAATTAAATAATAATATAAATCAAGCAATGTTTGCTAAAATCGGATATACAAAGTCGAATTATAGAAAAAAATTTGATATCAGTTTTCCGATGTTCAGTATTACTGAAGAAGATTTTGGGACAAATAGTATTGATTCAAGGTACGCTATACTTATTTCTAAATTTTAAGTATATTATTTAATTCTATAAATAATGCTTATTATGATGTTTCTGTTTATAGTAGTAAGTGGTTAGTTATATCTTCACAAATTAATATTGATTTCGATATTTATAAGGAATTATTGGAAGTAAAAAGATTAAATCCAAATGATTTAAGAGTATTTAATTCATGCTCACGTAAAAACTATACAAGTTTATTTTACCGATGCATCAATCATAAGACATATAAGTACCCTCAACTTTTGCAAGTAAGTAAAATTTTGATCATATAAATATTTACGTATATTAAGCTTGCGTAGCCACTTCATAAGCCCATGATCAAACCGTAACCGATTTTGTTGCTCCAGCCGTTCTTGAGAAACGATGGATACGCTAACTTAATATTAAGCTAGCGTAGCCACTCTTTGTACCTCCTGACGTTATACAGATATCGATACGAGACTAGGGGCATTGCTAATTATTGCCAAAATCCACCATAATAGGTCAGGAGATACAGAGTGTGTTAAGTTAACGTATCCATTGTTTCTCGCGATCAGCTGGAGCAAGAACGTCAGGTATGGTGTAACAAATTAGCAACAATTAGCAGCAAAATATGCCGTTGGTTTTATAAACAAATATTAATTAGGGTCAGAGTTATAGAGGTGGTTGTGCTAGCTTAAGTTTTAAGCTTTGCTACATTTCTGGAAATCGGCTGGAACCACAAAATAAAAGTCAATTGTTATAATAATGTATTTTATGATTGACGCAGAATTAAGAATGTAATGATAATTTATTGTATTAATAGACGCTATTTTAATAGAATAAACGATATACAGCTAAATTTGACAACTTATTTAAACAAATTTTTTATTTCCTATTTTTGCAAAATGTTTTATTTAAAATTTCTATTATGCATATTATTATTAAATTAATAATTTCTTATGAGCAATGTTAATGCTACATTTCTGGGAGTCGGCTGGAGTCATAAAATAAAAATTGGCTTTTTAAGTTCTTTACTACTTTCACTTCCGATGCATAGAATTTGAGTAATTCTGAATAAAAATTAAGAATTAAGCAAATCAGAGCGCGCGTTAGCTCGTTCATAGAAAGAGACAGTATCATTGTAACAAAATTTTATCTTATTTATTTTTTCTTCACCGGCTTGCAGTCAAATAGTTCGAATCGGTCTTGTTTACAATGATTCTATCCCTTTCTCTCTCTTTCTATTGTGGATTTATTCCCGCTGCACGCTAGGTTGTTCCGTGGCACGAGATCTACCTTTCTTTTCGTACTCTTGTCGAAGCATGTAAATCATTTCATGAGATAATTTCTCAAGTTTGGTAAATTTGTGGCCACATTCGAGATGTATTTCCATTTGTTGATATCCTGATCGGAGAAGTGCGTAGACGAAACTATACTCCGCCTTAGTCTATTTCTCGCCCTTTCTACTTCCTCCGTGGAAAAATATCTGATATAACCTTCCTCCAAGCGATAGTTATTTCTCTTTGAAACGGTAATAATGTAATCTACTGGTCCATGTTTGAGGAATCTTGACTATTTTAAATCCGGAAGTCCGTACGGAATTTGGGTGTAAATCCGGTGATGGTTCAGGCCAATCGGGTCTTGCTGGGGGTTTTTGCTTGTAGTTCTCCACGGTGCATTCAGTGTTTTTAGAATTTCTGCAACTGTTACTTCAATTTTGAAGGATATAAGAAGGGCTGACAACCCCTCATCGTAGTGAATTTCTTGATAATGGCCCTTACTTGCTCTGGTAAGCTCCTTCATATAGGCGAACAACGTACAGTAGCCCGTTTGGTGAAAGAACTGGTAAGAATTCATGTTTTAAGCGAATTTTTGAAATAACCAACTTTGTTTTGTGCCGTTCGATAGGTACTATAATTACCTAAGATAATCCCTTTCCGTTCAAACGATATCAGTTGTTTTCAGCGCCGACTTGACGTCATTATGTGGCAGTTTTTCGTATTTTTAATTTTTTTGTGTTCTTTATCGACTCTGTGCACTAATGTCATTGTGTATATGTATAAGTGCTTGTATATAAATGTACATATACGTATTTTTGAGTGGATATTTATACATTATACTAGCAAATCTAAACCAAAAGTGCGTACAAAGTTTGAAAATGCGAAAAAACAATATTTTTACATTAATGTTCATTTTTAAATGGTTATATCTTGAAATTCATTTTACTTATTTTTATTTTGTAAAAAGCATTTTGAAGTTAATCCGAATATCTCTCTATTTTTATTTGAAAATTAAAATCGATCTAGTAGGACCTGAGATCTCAGTTTGGAAATGGTCAAATTTTCGTTCAAAATTACTCCCTAACCAGGAGAGGACCAGGGGTCTGGGTCGCAGATTTTCTTATGACTTATGTTTTCTGATGTTAAAATATGAAAGAAGCCGCGTCCATTCAGTTTAACGCTCAATTTTTCAAAAGTTATGAGCTGTCATTAGCTTCATAATGCTTTTTAGTAAAATGAATTTCAAGATATAACTATTTAAAAATGGACATTAATGTAAAAATAGTTTTTTTTGCATTTTCAGACTTTTTATACACTTTTGGTTTAGATTTGTTAGTATAATGTATAAATATCCACTTAAAAATACGTACATGTACATTTACATACAAGTACTTATACATATACACAATAACATTAGTGCACAGATTCGATAAAGAACACAAAAAAAATTAAAAATACGAAAATCTGTCAAATAATGACACCAAGCCGGCGTTGAAAACAACTGATATCGTTTGAACGGAAACGAATTATCTTAGGTTATTATAGTACCTATCGAACGGCGTAAAGCAAAGTTGATTATTTCAAAAACTCGCTTAAAACATGAATTTTTACCAGTTCTTTCACCAAACGGGCTACAGTGCAACGCCCGCATACTCGACATAAAAGTAAAACTTCTCGGTTTTTTTTATAAATCCTCTTAAGTGCTCCACGAACAGTTACTTTGTTACCACGACGATTGACTGTTTGGCATAGTGGGCCCTGACATTGGATGGCCAGAGTGCATTGCCGACCGAGAATTTCCGAATTTCAGTTTATTAATTTAAGAAAGAGTTCTGGGAAATATCCCTCCGGATTTCGAGATCGCGTAACAAGATCGTGAAACGGTCACACAAATCCGCACGGTGGAAAAGGGAAATTAAAACGTACTAGAAGCGCTGTCAATCTGAAAGAAGCCCGATACTACTATTCGATACTATTTTTTGAAAGGATTTAAAAACGAGCTCTTTGATCTGTAGCCGGTGACTACTTGAAAGCAATTGCCGATTAGAACACCTCCCTTTGTCAAATCGTGCGCGACCCTCCTCTCGGTAAGCGTTTTTTTCGGCGGTCGGAGACATACTCCGCGCGCCATTGTATTTGTACACCGATGACAGATGACGCTACGAACTCCTCGCTTTCCGATGAAATATAGAGGATTTGCAATTTCATCATATGTGGCATCAAATGAAGGTTTTATATCTTTCAAAAATGTTTGCCAATGTATGTTTTCAACTAAAGATATAGGACAGCCTAAAATATACGATATTTGAATTAAATAAATACAGGCCTCATATAAAATTCAAAACAAATTTATAAAATTGTATATAAATTTTGCTACAAAAAGTAGAATAGCATATTTGACGTATAAATTGTTTTCCAGTGTTGTTTTGTAAAAAAAAAATCAAAGAAAACTCGGCCTCTTTTGCCCTCCTGCAAGAGGCGATATTCGTTGCGCCGCACTGCGAGAAGTGTTGTACGAATTTGTTCTCCCATACCAAGTTGGTTCTGATTCATGGTAACAAACAGAAAATTCTGTAAGCGCTTTCTTTTCTTTAAGATTTCAATGCTTTTTCTGGATTCATAATTATAATTTCCTTACGGTTATCTTACACGTACCCAATAGACATACATAAGACAGACTGACAAACCTGTCTTCTCGGTATTTCTTCGACCTGTTCTTCATCTGAGTCAATCTCTATTTCGGTTCCGTTTAATTTCAGTGCCTTTTCGATTTGTTCTTCAGATTTCAGATTCATTGTATGTGATTATTTTCTTGGTGGTGACTTCGTAAAGTTGGGTCCGTATATATTGTGTTGGTCCTACGCTTTCGAATGAACTCAAGACTTTTTGCCGCCTCATTATGGTATTTATTATAATGCTCCACTCTTCTATATTTAACATCTTCTTTTCCTTCTTCTTTTACTGTATTATTTTAAAGGTAAAATGGTAATTATCCAAAGTGAAGCAAAAATTTCATAAATCCCAAAGATCAAAAGTTGCATATGAATGTATCTTAAACCTGCTTTTTATTATTATTTAGCAAGATTCAAATGCATTGATCGCATGCTAAATTTTCTTTTAACTGCATTATTTGCAAATAAAATATATACCTTCTTTATATGTTAAATTAAATCGCATAATTTTATTCAATTACTAGTCTTAAATTTTCTATCTTTTTTCTAGTCTGCTACATTTTGTTTGGTTCTCCGTGGAGAAGAATTAAGTCTATCTGTACTTCTGGACTCTCTAGCAAATAAATGTGTACCTGTTATAATTTTTGATACTTTAATAATGCCCTTTGATGAAGTGCTTGATTGGTCCAGGTAAGATATAATTATATAATTTGTAATTTCACTAATACACTGAAAAAGATTTTTTGTAAAAATTACAATTTTATTTATAAAAATTACTATTTTAATGGTACTCGTGCGACAAATTAAAACAGTTTTATATTTTACTTAATGCAATGGTAAATTTTCCTTTTAGAGAAAGTAATTTTTACTATGTAACATAGTAATTTTTATGAATGATATTAAATTTATAAACAAATTTTTATTTTATTTTAATGTTAATTTTAATTTTATTTTAATGTTAATTTTAATTTTATTTTAATGTTAATTTTAATTTTATTTTAATGTTAATTTTAATTTTAATTTTTTTTTATTTTATTTTTAACTTTAATTTTTTTTATTATTTTTAATGTATAATTTGAAGTTTAATTAATAGAAATAACACCATTTTTTTACGACGGTTGGATTCCATCCCGGGACCTTCAGCTTGGCAGTCGCGTGCCTTAAGGTACTAGTACCGTCCATAGCGGTGAAAAAATAAGAAATTAAAATATTTTTTTTCTCAGCTTTTTTATTAGATATCATTACAAATTTATTTATATTACCATTTTAGTCTTCAAGTTTACAAAAAAAATTGTTTTAAATTTTTTAATTTGTAGTTTCATCTATAGAGAGCGTCAAAGTTTACGTTAAAAAAAACCGTGCCTCATTGCGGACAGTTAATCTCAGGATTGGTAAATTTGAAACAAAAAATTCCAACGAGGTTTTAAAGAGGAAGTACTCTTATATAGGAATTCAACATCTTATGTAAAAAAACGATCAAAAAAAAAAAAGAAAAAAAAATTGTTGACTTTTGAAAAAAGTTTCAAAAATCGACCTTTTTTCACCTTTTTTTCCCTACCCAAACTTTTTTTTCTTTGTTGGACCATATTGAGGCGAATTCCTTTGTATGAAACATTAATAAACAAAACGCAACAAGATTTATGTCAATCGGTCGAGTCAATCCGGAGATTAAATGTCCGCAGTGTAAGAAAATGTCATTTCGGGAAAAACGCGTTTAAAATTTTTTTATGTATATTTATTGACTTTATTTCTAAAATATCAAGTTCTAATATTTACAATCAATTAATCTGCTATTCCTGGACCGTATAGAAGAAGGTATAAGGAATCAAAATGTATAAAAAAAAATTAAAAAAAAAATTTTTTGGCTGCACTAGTACCTTAACCACTTACCCAAATATGATTCTTGAGAAAATAATTTTGGAACTTGTATAGATGGAACCATCGGTCATGAGAGAACTTCAATGATAACATTTAATAATAATAAATATGAATACACGAAAAAAAACGTACAATTAATTTAACTATGAAAATATTATAATTAAATCGAGGTTTTTGACTTGCGCAGAAAATATTAATAATTACTATTTAGTTTGTAAAATTTACTGAAATTATCGTAAGATATACGAAATATATTGCATAAAATACTAAAACTGCGGTAAAATTATTAAAATATGAGTCTGTCCTTTGAGTTCCATTAAAATAGTAATTTTTACAAATAAAATTGTAATTTTTACACAAAATTTGTCAGGGTTTAAAAACTGTAGAGTTTAAAAACTTAAGTATATCTTATTAATTTTTTATAACTTCCAAAAAAACGATGCTGGTTTTAAATTCTAAAAATGTCAATAATTTTAATACAGCAAAGCATATTTTAAAAGAAAATTATTAAACATTAAAGTTTCCTCTTTAAAAGCTAACAATTCCGACCAGGCGTGCTACAAATATTGATTTAGTATACATTTTTCTTCAATTTCAAATATATTTAGGGTTAATAGTTACAAATTTTCTACGTTGTTAGTTACGAATTCCAGGTTATAGTTCCAAAAGTCAAAATGATGGATTCAATATAGTAAATCGAATTAATGAAATTTGGAAAAAATCAAATTAACGGTTTCACTATGGAATATTAGATTGCTAACATTTTGAGTCATTTTTCGCTAATTAATTCAAAATTGATCATATTGAATGCTGTAAATATGACCTCGGATTCGTAATCAGCATTCTCCCAAACCTCTTTATGTCAATTTTCAAGAAAAAAATATACATTAGTTTTCTGAAAAATGAATTTTTCCTCCACAATTAGGTATTTTTAAGTTTCCCGTAAAAAAAATAAGTCTGGCTTAGGTTTTGCTCAAGTCAGGCTTCAAAGGTCTAGCAATAGTCTGGATCCTAGGATGAGACGATCCTAGACTTGTACCTAGACTTACTCTTTAGCTTCTTGGAAGACTTTATCCTAGACTTTTTGTATCTAATAAATTTTTCTTCCGAATTCTAAAGTCTGGGAAAAAAAAAATTCCGAACCCATATTCGAACCCATACCCTGTTCTTTCTAGGCAAGCTCTTTACCACTGAGCTATTCTTTTTATTTATGTCAATAAAATTATATTTAGGTTGTAACGTATCGCTGGCTTAGTTGCTATACCTTTTAACCTAAATATAATTTTATTGACACAAATAAAAGAATAGCTAAGTGGTATAGAGCTTGGCTAGAAAGAACAGGGTCTGGGTTCGAATACGAGTTCGGAATTCTTTTTTTCCCAGACTTTAGAATTCGGAAGAAAAATCTATTAGATAAAAGTCTATAGGATAAAGTCTTCCGAGAAACTATAGAGGAAGTCTAGGTAAAAGTCTAGAATCGTCTCATCCAGACTATTGATAGACCTTTGAAGCCTGACTTGAGCAAGACGTGAGACTTTTTTTAGACGTTTGTTTATTTATAAATATTTTATACACAATGGAATGATTTTTTTTTAATTTTCTTATGTTCTATTATCTCTTAGACATCAGAAAAAAGCAAAAAGTCCTCAGTTTTTAAGTTGATTCCACAGACCGACAAGATTTGACGAAATTTAGACTCTAAATTTCGTCTAAAATCAGATGATATTTTTCCCAAAAGTTTTTAATGTGCTGAACCTGACCTCACAATTGTTCTGTCGCGTTTTGAGATATCAGTTTTTCGCTAGATTCGACATATATTCCCCCGTAGCAGTGACTATTTCAGCAACATTATTGCTGTCATAATCATTGCTATGGGGGTAACATTAAGAAATGATTTTTTTTTCCACAAATCTCGTTGCGGTATCTGGAATTTCACTCACTCTTTCGTATGTTAATCCTCGTGTGAGACATGCATAATAATTTTATGCTAAACAGAAATATATTTTAGGTACAAAAGTTTATCTTGCTTTACAGCCTGATTAATAATCAGTAATTTAGTAAATCTCATGTATGTTATTTCATACAAATAAAATTATAATTGTTTAAATAATAATTGTGCAATGATATAGCAGTTTTTTGATTATATATTTTCCGTGATTGAAAATTGGGCTTTATGCGTACCTTACATAAACACGGTTATTACTCCCAGTCCCAAAATTTAGGCCTCATAAGTCCGAATCATATTTTTTGAACTTTTGGATACGTTAAATTTTATTGTAAAATTATGAAGATGATGAGGTTCGTAAAAGTTATGTGCTGTTTTAGTTTGTTTTAATTATACAATAAAGATTTTTGATTACTTTCTTTAACCATTTATTTTATGTGCTCTTTATGTTTACAGAGCTGCAGTTTTTATTAGAAATGATGATCTTCCATTTATGGTGAATATTTTAAGAAATTATTCTTCACAAAGGATTAAAGAATTACGTACTCATGGCACTTGGTTATACGAAAAGTATTTTAAATCTATTAAAACAATAACAGAAACTACTTTCGATATAATAGCAAATAGAATATTTCCACAATTAGGAAGGAATTATTATTTTTGGAATGAACCTGGATATTTGGTAAAATATTGTTATATCCTTTTTATATTTGAAATTAATTTTTTTAACAAATGCGTGGTAATGAAACTTTCCAATAAGAATGTTTCCAATACTTGTAGAATTGCTAACTTCCCGCATTTGTAACTCAATATACTATAAACATCGTAAAATCAATTTTTATTTAAATATTTTAGGATTATATGTCTCCTTTCTTTTTACCGTCAATGATTCCAAAAAATGATGGGTTTACAGCTGTCATATTGACGTATGATAGGATAGATTTGTTATTTTTGTTAATAAATAAACTTTCTAAAGTTCCCAGTTTAACTAAAATTCTTATTGTATGGAATAACGAATACAAAAAACCACCACGTCGTAAGTATATACTGGTATTATTTAAATAAATGTAATTTTCAATTTTGAATTTAATTTTTTAAATATAAATTTCAGTTTCAAAATGGCCGAAAATTTATAAGCAGATAAAAATTATTCAAACAGAAAAAAATTTGCTGTCTAATCGATTCTATCCATTTAGCGAAATAGAAACAGAAGCCATTTTATCGATAGATGATGACATTATCATGCTAACAGAAGATGAAATTGAATTTGCATTTGAGGTGAGTATTTATTTTTTAAGGAAGTTCTACCGGTAATACAAACAACAAATAGATTTTAATAAAATTGAGCATACTGGTAAATAATGGATATAAGATGACAGGATTAAATTTTTAGAGGGCTAGGGTACGTAAGAAGCGAATCAATGTTCACCTTATATACATATTAAAAAAATCTTTAATGGATTTTCAAAGGATTTTTAAGTACATTTATCTATAGCTTACGGTTAAGAGTATGGCCCCTATCAATAGCGGACTGTAAAAAATTGTTTTCTGTCACAAGCTTCCAGTCTGAAAGCAAAGAAGTAAAAATAAAAGATATTTAGCCGTACAAAAAATAAGGAACGCAACCCCTGCATATTAAAATCCTCTATTTAATATTGTTCAATAATAAACAATCTTCAGTTGGTTTAAAAAAAAATTGTATAAAACAAGCATGGTCTGAAAAAACCTTTTTAGGATGAACTTCAAAGGTCACTTTCACCCCATTAATGTTTCTCGTTGATAAAAATCTATGCATATCTTGTATTTTTGTTCTTTACAACATAGCAAAGTTTCCTTATAAATTGATGCATAAGACATCTTAAACATAAAATTTCTGTTTCGTGTATGCTATAATAATTTTTATTACAGTTATCAACAATGTTGAAACTTAATTTTATGTTTTTATATTTGAAGGTGTGGCGAGAATTCCCAGATCGATTGGTTGGATTCCCATCTCGAACTCATGCTTGGGATAATGCAACATCTTGTTGGAAGTATCAAAGTGAATGGACAAATCACGTATCTATGGTACTTACCGGTGCTGCATTTTATCATAAGGTAGAATTTCATACTAAATAAAGTAAAAGATCTTTAGATTTTAAAATCCATGATTAAAGTTCATAATTTTTCATTGTAATATATTGTATTCTAGTTTTGGAACTATGCTTATACAACGAGGCTACCAACAGATGTTAGAGAATGGGTAGATGGTCACATGAATTGCGAAGATATTGCTATGAATTTTCTAATTAGTAATGTCACAAGGAAAGCTCCCATTAAAGTAAGCTATAAATATGTAATTAAATGTAACTAATATTACCTAGTAGTTTATCCGTTATTTTTAATTTGATACTTTTATGGACATATGAATATCAATACTTTTGATAATTCTAAGCCTCTGAAATTTTTAAAAAATCACTCTTAACCCTTTTGCTACCAAATCATGCTTTTTGTGGCGAATTTTTCTGAAATTTCGTATATCTAGATTTTTGGTGTCGAAATATTTTTTTATTACTACGGAAGCTCATGTGGGTATAGTTAGTCACCCAAGTGCAGCGACGAGGAAAAGCAACCGGGTGAGAATCGCTTTCACCCACGCATTACATGTATACTCTTTTTTATTTTAAATACTATGTGCGAAATTCGATTTCTCGTGCCTGTTAAGGTGGTTCTATGGTTTTTCGATACATTCAAGAAATTACTAAGACTTTGCAAGCACGTAGTATAAAGTACGCAGCATACAAACATCTAAATTTTCAGACCAGTTAACGTGCAAAAATTTGAGAAAATGATGTTTGAAATGAAGCTCTTAAGCGTAGGCTCTTATGGACAACAGACGACAGCAGACGTATAGTATAAGAAATTTAAAGTTTTCTTATTGATAGCAATTCACCAGAAACTCCAAAAACAAACAAATTATAGCTAAATTTATGTACTTTAAAAAACTGTAAAAATTAATATGCATTGGCGTGCAAAATTATTAGTTATCGCTCGTTCAAAATTATTCTGGTAAATTTTTACCCGCGTTTGTATATCTATATATACTGCTACCACGCGTCGTTTTACATCTGTGACGCGAAGACACAGTGCTGTATACCTATATATACAAATATTTTATATCTGCCCATAGAACTACCTTAAGGATGTACGAAATACCACATTCACGTACTAGCGTCTGAAATAGGTGGAGATCGTATGCGTATGCACGCAATTTGCACACTACTGCGTGAATGTGCTATTTCGCATATGCTAAACAGGCATGAGACATCAATTTCTCACACTTTATTTGAAAAAAAATCTAATACGCTTGCGCTTAAGTGGTTCTCGATGTGTACAAGTTTGTCGATCCAGCGTAGCGAATTTTGCGCTCTAGTATCAGAATGTAAATGGAAAGGTAAATCTTCGGTGTGGCTCTCCATGAATGACGTCAATTAGTAGTTCGATTTTAAAATTAAAATTATTTTTTAAATTTCATAAGTGAAGCTATACTATTATTTTATATTAATATAAGTGAAACTATTTTTTAAGTAAAAATAGATGCGTAAAGGGTAAACCGTTTTTATTTTTTATAGGTGACTGCCAAGAAAAAATTCCGATGTCCAGAATGTATAAATACGGAAATGTTGTCAGCTGATTTAACGCACATGATAGAACGAACGCAATGCATTAATCAATTTATTAAATCTTTTGGTCAAATGCCATTAATGTCAGTGGAATTTCGTGCTGATCCTGTTCTTTTTAAAGACAATTTTCCTGACAAACTAAAGCGTTTTAATAATATAGGAAGTTTATAAAAAAATCTTTTGTAAATAAAATTATACTTTTTACATGTTTTAAAAAATATTTCCAAAACTGTTTATTATTTCTATAACACAATTGTTATAGATATGACAAATACCTAAATGAAATTAATTGTATTTAGAAACTATGAAAAAGAAAACATTTTTCAAAAAATTCTAAAACTATAAATTTAGAACAAATGGTGAGCATGGGTTGGTTTATGCAGATAATGTGTTCAGTGTTTAAGCGTAATCAAACAATTATCAAGATTGAAAGAATAATATCTTAATATAAGTTAGAAAATAATTAATATTAATAGATTTTTGAAATGTTTTAAATAGTATCTAAGAATATTTTTGTTATGTAAATTTTTGTATAAAGATAAGTTAATGTATTTTCAATATATTAGTTTTTAAGTTAGTTTTTAGCTTTGTCCGGCCCTGTGCACAGGTGAACATTTATCTCGGCAGGAATACAATAACTATATAATAGTTGTATTGAGACTGGATAATAAATAAATAAATAAATAAATTTTCTTGTGTACACAAACCAACCCATGCCGTATATTTTAAATCAAGTCTAAAGAACCCCGCATAAAACTTCTGGATTTTGGGTTCCGGTGAAATTGACTGAATTTTTTATGCGCATATACTTCATTACCTCCTGATTAAAAGTGTACATTTATATTATATCACAGATATTTATAAAAAATAAAAGAAGATATTTCTAAAAAAAGAAATGTACGTTTTATAAAATTAAAGAGTTCAATTCAAAATTTATACAAGAAAATTTAATTTAAAGTAATCATAAGTGCTTTATTAATTAATAAATATCTACTACGTACATGTCATACATCAGTGCTTTAAAAAATGAAGAATTAAAATCGATAATCTTTTACGCGTTACGTATTTCTATAATGTACATTTTTAGTTCGATGAGAGTAGGCTCAAATTTTATGTTTACAATACTGGTAAAAAAGAAAGGTTTGCATGATCCATTCCATGTTTGTCTTCATTTTTCCAACTTGAAACAGGAATGTGAGGTGGTGGTAAAAAACTTCGTAAAGACTGAATAAGTTGTATTGTATCAACCAAAGCTAAAACATAAAATTCAATTTAATTCATAATTTTTAAAAGATGCGATTCGATTACATAATGATTCAGGAGTATATCACAGCTATACAATTAGCGGCTGTAAAAGCTAGATATACGTCATCTCAAAATACTACTCTGTTGTATATTTTTTTTCTCAAACATGAGACTCGTCATATATTGAATTCATACTATAACGTTGAATAAACACCTCTACAGATTCTTAGGGTAGCTAATTACTGGTGTCCCATTTTGATCAATCCACGGAAATAACTTCTGAATTTGACCTTTTCAGAAAATACTTTTGAGATAAAAGTTGCTCGGTTCAGAGGGAGCCACATATTATAACTTTACATTTGACTTTGACTTTTCTTTTCAAGGTCATTTAAAGGTCAACTTGTTTTTTAAATGGGAACCTCTATTTTTGACTTCAGATTTTGAAAGAGCGGGAAATTTTACGTTCAGATATGCATCCGTGTAATGGGTCAAGGTCATCCGTATGAATCAAAATCAGTGATATGGATTGACTGGTCAGACAAAATTTTCTAAATTGGCGGTCATTTTGACGGACAGTTGACCGTCAGAATTTACAATTCCTGAATGTGAAAATGACCGTCAGTGAACTTTCTGACCGGTCATTGGTTAGAAAATTTAAAAGAATAAGAAAACGATCAAAACTTTCATAAAATAGTTTATTTTATTATATGTTTTATAGAATAGTGTTTTCTCACAAAAATATATATTTTAAAAAACATTTATTATAGAAAATATGCATATTATCTTATTAAATGTAATATTTTGGAAATATTATTAATGCATTATTCAAAAACTTTTCTTGTTTTTATTGATTGATCTACACATATCAATAATTATTTCACCTATCAGCAATTATTTTTCAATAAAAAAGACGTATTTCAACTCAATTGCTTGATACTCGATCGATAAAAAAATACGAAAATAAGCTTACCTAAATTCTTATGGGGGATCACTGAACACTATTCCCCGTCCATCTATTTAGATGCAGGTTTGACTGTCACGCAAAAATGTGACCGGTCAGGGACAATTTTTTTGTCAGGTCAGGGTCATAACGGTCAATAGACCAGCTCACATCGCTGGTCAAAATTGCCATCAAAAATATCAAAATAAACATGGGAACTCTTCTAAAGTGATATCGGTGCGAAATTTAAAATGGGACTAGTAGGATCTTCTATGTTCATTTTGATATTTTTGACAGAGATTTTGACCCATACGGATGACCTTAACTTATAACGTGGATACATGTCTGAATGTACAATTTCCCGCTCTTTCAGAATCTTAAGTTAAAATTAGGGGTTCCCATTTAAAAAAAAACACATGTTCAAATTGGAAGTTATGGACGTGTGCCCCCCTCCGAACCGAGCAACTTTTTTCTCAAATGTATTTTCTAAAACGGTTAAATTCAGAAGTTATTTGCGTGGATTAATTATAATGGAACATCTTGTATATTATGAATAATATAAAATATACGATCTTTTTTAAATTAAGAAAGTAAAACATTTGTTTCCTTTGTATTTATATAAAATAGTCGATATTTATTATCATTTATTGTTGAGTGTTTAGAACCTATAACTATAAAAAATGTCTTACTTTTTTGAAGAGTCTCAGACTGTTTCCCGTAAGGTTTGCACATAGCTGGCCTAACACAAGTTTTCATTCTTGACATGTTTTTCATAACTTCGGCAAAAGCTCTGACAACTTTTTCTTGGCCTCAAAAAGAAAATATTCAATTTAAATATAATAAATACATGATAAATGGAGAATAGAGTTTTGGTCAAAAAAGAAAATGTAAGAATATATTTCATTTACCATCACACATTGTTGTCGAATGAATACTCTTTATTTCTGTATCTAATGTCCACATACTGTTATGAAACGATAATGATTCTTTTCCTGAATTATTAATTGCTTGAAAATTATGAAGATTTTCAAAATTTTCTACATTTGAACGTGAGAATTCAGCTATTTTTAATAATTCAGAAGATGGTAATACTGATAGTGATGAATCGTAGACTTTCGTATTCCCTTTTTTATGCGAAGAAGAATGATTTTGAGATCGCTGATTATTATTGTTTCTGTTTTCTGATGCATCAGACAAGGATAGTCCCATATTGGATGAGATTGATGTATTCATTTTCTATATTTAAAAAAAATAAATAAAATTTTATTATAAAATGCAAATTATAGTTTACTTCCTTATAAATATTTCTCAACAGTAAAAAAAAATTACACATATTTAATGATGAAAAATAATATTTATATTATTTTTAAATACAATATATAATTAAAATGGGGATTTCTAGTTGGAATAGTTCGCTTGCGATTCCAAACGCTAAAAATTATTTGAGAAAATTCAATAGAAAGATTCACGATAAAGAAAAAAGTGGAATCTATGATGAAGAAACAAACAGAGATGATACAAATCAAATATAAAAAACAAGGTCTTAGTGTGATTAGAATGTGAGGCAATAAAAAGAATATCTCATTAGTAAAGCTATGAATTAGCTTACAATAATCTAAGGTTTTTACCCGGGTAGAAATGGAAAACATTTCTTACCTAGGAAATAAGTAGCAGAAAGTAAGATTAGGTAGCAACGAGCTAATCTTTTTAGAATATAATGTCCTAACGTGAAAGGTTATTTTTACACGAATTAAGCATTTAATAGAATAAAATCTTTAACCAATTTTTAAGGTATTAAGTAGCTATTCTAAATGTTCTAAAAAAGTAAGGCCATGTAACTTCGTCACACTCAATATCACACTAGAAGAGAATTTTACCGATTGTCCGTCTAGGTAAGAAAAACAAATTATATACTATATTTATATTTATTTTAATGTTATATTAGTTTATTTGCGTTTAATGATGTATACTGAAACATAATAATATATTGTGCAACAAGTGCGGGAAGGAGGCTATTTTACGAGTGGGAAGTTTGCAGCACGAGACGGAGGTGAGCGTACGAGCCACAGGCGAGTGTTTGTTAGCCGTAGTCGGGTATGCAAACTTCACACGAGTGGAATAGCTAGAGCAGTGATTGGCTCAGGCGGTAATACTCTTGCCTCCCAAGACAAACATAAGGCGCTGGTTCGAATCCCGGTCAGCTCGAATTTTTCGGAGGTTTTTTCACAAAAAAGAATCCGGAGTTTTCGATGGCCGAACAGTCGTCAGTCTCAAACCTGCACGAGAACTTCGCCCTCTCATAAAAATTTGTAAAAAAATTTAACTACTTGGTGATGGCTTAAAAATTGAAATAACTTAAAGGCCAACCCTATGGGGAAAACATTGCAAAAAAAAGAGTAGAATAGCTTCCCGCACGTGTAAAATACGATATTTCTTTTAACAAATGTATGAAAATGGTACTTTCGAGTGCTTAGAATATAATATACAAGATAAATTTGTTGTTTTTATTTATTTATTTACTTATAAATTACGTATAAATAATAAAATTATATTTTTATATTTTATTGAGTTTAATTTTTAATTTTTGTTAAAAATTATTTTTAAAAAGTAAAAAAAGTAATAAAAAGTAAAAAGCCGTAAAATATTGTGGACCATTCCCGCACGGCTCATTCCCGCACTAGTGCGGGAGTGGGAATGCTTTCTCGCACTCGTGAGGGATTATGAGTTTCCCTCACAGAAAATAAGCACGAGAATGTAGCATTTTCAGGCATGTGTTAAAAAAAGAAAGATTTATAATTAAAGTTTTGAAAGCTGATAATTATATTCTTAGCTATATTAAAATCAAATTTTTTGGCAATTTAAAATTGGGAAATTTTTCTTAGGTATTTACAAGGTAAAACTTATCGTGTTATGTTAGGATATATTTCATATTAAAGAAATAACTTTCTTAGCTATTTACTAGCCATGGCAATTTAGAAAGAAAATTATCAGCCCATTTAATAGAGAAATTATGTGAAAAAAAGCGTTTCATCGCGACCTATTAAATAGCCACGGGACTTATCTATTAACTATTTTCCTTGCCATTTTCAATGCTGGAAATTATACCAGGGTACCAGACATTAAAATAATGCCTGGTGCTCAAAAGATACCTTATTTATAAAGAGTTATATAAAATATAAAAAAAACGTACCGTTTGAAATTCTGGATTGTGAGAATAGTTTTGGCGAAGCAATGTTGATGATACTGTTTCAGCATCCTGTGAGTAGCTTGGTCCTATGGAACTCGTATTTTGAGATAGTTCAACGTGATTTTTGTAATAACGACAGGCTGGATTCGGACAATTTTGTACCATTTCAATTATAAATTCCTTCTCCATTCCAAATTGTTCTCTTCCAACAGTAAAACTTTCCATAACTGCTCTTATTGTACCTTCTAAACTTAAATGTACTCCGTGAGGACCTTCCAAATGTTTCATCATAATCGCATTTGCGAATTGTTCATATGGTATTATTAATTTGCCATTGTCTCTTAGTACTAATCTACCTTGATTATTTAAAGTTATTCTTGTAACCAACATCCTAAAAATTGAAATATTTTTAGTAAAAATATTTACATTAATATACTTCAGTGACTATGCATTGCTTTCTAAAAATTAAAAAAAAAAAAAAAAAAAAAATAAGACTTCGCATTCAAAATCAAAGATAAAAATGCTATAACTAAAAAATTATAGAAGTTGATATACAGTGTGACTGATCCAATGTGTCAGTTTGCATAAAAGTACACCCACCCATGCACGCTCACTCATGCACATAATCAAAAATCCTTTCAAGAAACCAAGCATTTATTGAATTTTTTTGTTTTTAGGTATTACTAAAACTTTTATTTACAAAAATATAACAGAAATAAGCAATGTTTGATTTCATAATGCTTCTTTGTTATTTTTGACCTAAGCATACTTGAACATTAAATGATATACATAATTGTATAATTGTTTATTCAATCAATTTTAAAATTTATATGCATAATTCAGTATGCGCAGAACATTAGGATAATACAATCAGGGATCGTAAAATTTAATTTTGTGTCACTTTCTAAATTCAATTTTTATACTTTATTACGTGGTATCAGTTCGAGGAAGAAATTAATTTAAGAAAGAAAAAGGATTACTTTTGATGTCGTATATAATTAAATTAATAGCTTCAACCCTTATGTTCATACTTGTTTTTTTCCGTATATAAATGCAAGAACATACTTAATTAGAGCGGTCTTGGCCAAGGCGGTTGAGGCATCGGTTATTTTATCTCACGGTGAATGCCGGACTTCACAAGACAAGATTGCTCGAGGACACGAGTTAGAATCCGCCGAAATTTTTGGGAATATTTAAAAAAAATGTTTGCCAGATTTTTCAGTGGCGGGAATCGAACTCGTCGACCGCACTGATCCTACAGAAAAAAACTAAAAGCAAAAATACGTGCCCCAACTTAATGTCTATAGTTAATTCTGTCGTTAATACCCGGAAGGGGGGTGCGACATTAATAGGGTGGATGACGGTATTAATGTGCAAATCTATATATACCTAAGAAAAAAATCCAATTGAAAATCTCGCGAAAACCTCGTGAAATTCACATTACACGATTCTTAAATGAATTTAGTAGTGTTTTTGTCGTTTATTAATATGCTTGTCAAGTAGTGCTTAGCAAATTTCATAACTCTCTTTTTATAATTAGAATTCGTTTAGCATCAAAAAGATGTAACCTATTTGAAAAATATGACTCGAATAGGATTTCTTTGAGAAATCAACTTCAGATATATACTACACTTATTTATTAAAATTCTTATCTGATCATCCTATTAAAAATATCTTATAAAACTCATTTATTATAGGACATTGTACAGATATTTTCATAAGAATAGTGTAAAATCCTTATAAAACTTAGACTACAAGAATTAGCATGTGTATTTACACCGGAATGTAGGTTTATTTTTCAATAGGATAAGATTAAAAAATATCATTCTTGGTGAACATAAAATAAAAGAAAAAGAATTAGGTAGATGAAAAGGAATAATGACAATGCTTATCTAGGTAGATGCCTTCATTCACTGAAAAAAGAAAAAAAGGAAACCTAATCTAGGCAAAGGTGTCAAGTGAGGAGCTTTGATAAGCTGGAATGCTTCAAAGAAATCAGTAAAGAAAGAATATCAGTTTTCTTAAGGTTAAAAAAAATTAATTTGTAGCTAAAGATCTTTGCAATCATTTGCAGGAAAAGAATAATTTTTAGATAATATAGTGAAATATAGTGATTGTCGAAGATTTTTTTTTCTTCCGTTAGCAGGGCCCGCAGGGTCAAATGATGGAGTACGCACAGCACGATAAACAAAGTAGATTTATAGAGTCAGACAATTTTTAAATCTTAAATTGTAAATTATTGTAAATAATAATATAAGGAAATAATTTGGAAATTTTAATGGTATAAAAATTAAACAATTAAGTAAAATAAGATTTTGTAATTAACTTTATTTTTCTTTTGATAAATATATGACAAAATATTTACCTATTAACAAATACATAACGACTAGTTCACGAGACATCAAATTCTCGTCGGAAAGAAAAATAGTGCAGAACTTTTTACTGAGAATTTGCTTCTCTATATGTGGGTATATCGGTTGACATATTTTTTTGTGACACCGTGTGGATATTCACCATGAACATCTATGTGGATTTTAGCCGTAATATCTACGTCGATTGTGGCCAAACTAACGTGAATTTAGAGCAGAATTTCAGATTGATCGAGATGGATTTAAAACTATACATATATTTACACAGATCACTACCCTGGTAGTAGCGTAACTTTCTAAATTTTGAAAATTTAACGATAATTTAGCGATATTATCGGTGCGCTGGTTTCAGGATGGATTGTTATTACTTTATCTATGTGTATTCTAGGTTCCTTACATTTTTTTTTTATAAAATCCACGTGAATTTGTCACATAATATAGGTCGAACCAATGTGGATTTTCAGGTGGATAACAAAATAAATTTTTTGTTATTAACTTATAATAATGGTTAAAGGTATATGTTGAGAACAATTCTGAGATATATTACGGATGAGTTCTGTATAATTTGACCTAACGCACATGTCTTTAACAAAACAAAATCTATTGCGCATATCTTTGGTACAATTCGGCCTAATTTTTATTTGTTTAATTAATATTAAAAAATTCATATGGATGCAGCCAAAATGCAAGTAAAGAGTATAGCCGAATATGCATGTCAAAAGTGTACTCACCTGGATTCTTATTTAACATTGACTATTCAAAAGTATATGTTTGAAAACCCCTTTCACCAAATTTTCAGACCCCGAGGTGCTAAGGGGCGTCTACAATCGTAAAGGACGTCTTGCTCATTAACTAATTTACCCTGATTGCAATTTTATTTCGAAAAATCTAAAAAAAATTCAAGGAAGCTAGTTTTTTTGCTCTCAAATATCTTTGAATTTTTTCAGGTTTTTTGGAGCAAAGCTAAGCTCAGGAAAAATTAAATTATTAAAGACTGGTTTCATTTTATTGTGATGAGTCCTGTCCACTCAATGTATGTAAACGTTCTTCTGCGTTTATATTAATATCTTTTAAACGAGTTAGAAAAGGTATAATTTTTAATATACCAATCGAAAGAATATTAAATTTCCTTTCATTTGACCTGTTTTTTGTTCAAATCTTATATTTAGAACTACAAGAAAAATTGACACAAACCTAACATTTTTACGCTTTGCAATTACCGCCTATGTTAAAACATGAAACTTTGAAATTTGTATAGCTATTAAAGAATAATATAAGTAAAACTTTTAAAGGAAAAAATAAATTCCTTTATTTTTTGATTTAATATCGAACTTCCTTAATAAAAATTATTGTATTTTCAATGGCCTTTCGCCTCCAACAATTAATAAACCTTTTATCTTCAAATCTAAAACTATTTATCTTTTTATCAATGTTTTCTTACCAGAATTGTAACGTGTTGATAATGTCGCTGTCTGTCACTTTTGCCTTCAAAAAAAATTCCTGATTGTCTTATTTATTTCTTATGTTAATTTTAATATTTCTGAATTACATACGGTTTAATGATTACTAAACAAGGTAGACGTTCGTTAACAAATAAATTTTTAATTCTTTGTTTTGAGAACTACAATTGTATTCGAAGATCTAGTTTGATTTGGTGTTGACTTTACGCTTTACAAACTTCGTTTTTTTTTGTGCAAGTCGCATTCTATACAAGTATTTAACTTTTTATTTATATGATTTTATATAATTTCTATATTTAGCGGCGAAACTCAAATGCTTATGGCATGTTGATTGAGTATTACTGCGCATTTCAATGCTTTCGTACGCATACTACAATAACAGGGCGCACCATACATGTCAGCGGGATATAGAGAGAATGCGTAAGCGTTAGAGAAGTAGTCTATCGAACTAGGCCCGTGACTTTTGTAAAGACAAGAATATAAATTATTATATATTTGCACTTAAACTGTGTGTGTATACTTTTATTTATCGGCTCCTCGTAATTTCATAATATAATAATATGAAAGCAGTTACAATTAAGTTTTTATTTTTAACCTTATTTATATTGTATCAATTACTTAATATAAATAAACGTTACAGATTCTAAGGAAATGTTATATTACGTATATAGTATAAAATACGATAAGTTAGTCCGCGCATTTAGCACGACTAAAATTTTGAATTCCATCTTCAATCTTTGAATCCACTTCAAAAGCAAGTTACTGTAGAAGATTCATTCCGCAAGATTTTATCCAGAACAGTTAGAGTTGTTGAATCCATAAATCGTCCAATTATCGATTTTGATTCGATGGATGCAGCGTCTATTCAGCTTTGCAGATGATGGAGGCTTATACATGAGTAAATCCCTCGTAACTTTTACCCTCACGATAGCGTCGTATCTACTTATAGTTCATTCGGTGAAGCTCAAAAACAGACCTTTTGGCCCATTTCGATATATAGGCAATTTTTTTTGGAATCGCTTTCTTAAAGTGTTCCCAATATGAAACCGACTAGCCGAAGTCTCAAATCTGGTAGCAAGTTTTGTTAAATTGCAAAAGTCATCGAGTTGTAGATAAATAAATTATCTACAAAATAAGACCAATTAAATGTCGCTAAGTTCAATAGTATTTGCAATAAGCCGTCAAAGCTGCAAAAGTGTTTTTTTTTTAAATGCTAATATCTCGGTAATAAATAAAATATTTTTGCTAATAATGATTAAATTGAATAAAGAAAAAATACGTTTCGATTATTTTTCATTAATCTATATAGGCG
This sequence comes from Ormyrus rosae, assembly GCA_035047165.1. Lineage (NCBI taxonomy): Eukaryota > Metazoa > Arthropoda > Insecta > Hymenoptera > Ormyridae > Ormyrus > Ormyrus rosae. The sequence goes on from JAWWML010003001.1 coordinate 34,913, forward strand.
GATATAATGAAATCCAAAAAAATGTCTAACGAAAATCTGAATTTTTAATAAAAACAGTCTTGCGCGCATTCGAATTCCCGGGTCAGCTGTAGTAAAAGAGAAGGCGCACGACATGAAGCGAGAGATAGCAATCCGAACGAGAGAGAGAGAAAGACACGAAGCACGTCGACCGCTCCCGAATCGAGTCGCCGGGACTTGATCAACGAGCCGCCGCTGCATGCATCCCGCGCTAATACGCGCATATTTATTTTCTCTTCCATCGATGATTTTACAAAATGTATTGAAAATTTCAATGTCATAATTCACAAAAAGTTTTTATATAATTCCAAGATTGCTTATGCTCAATTTTTGCTCTTAAGGAGGGTCCTCAGTTTTATCAAAATAATACCACAATAATAAAAATTGTTTACAATGTTAATTGCAAATACACGAACAAACTCACAAAATTTCAATACGATTGACCATTTATTTTCGGAGATATTAATTATTAAAATTAATCAATTTAATATGGGATTAGCATCATACATACGTGGAAGTTATACTCTTAGTACCTTCTTAGTAATTAAAATAATAGGAAGATAACAAAAAACATGAGTAGAAAGAGAATTTAACGCTGAATTGATTGATGTTTTAAAAAATATAAATGACCAGTTACTTTTAGAGCAATATGACCGAATCGCAAAGAAAATTGGTAAATAATACAAGTACCACTCAGCCATATACTAGACAGGGAGCGCATGGGCAAGCTGCGACAAGAATCGTCTTTGAGCTTTTCGACTCTCGACGTCGCGACTACAAATTTGTTTATAACATTTTATCTATGGCATTTAGAGAGATGCGGTTTTCACGCAGACCTTCGTTAATAATTGCATAATGTTGTCGACAAATATTTGACAATTTCGAAAATTCATAACAGACTTTTGTCGATTAAAGAAAAAAATTTTCTGTATTAAAAGTTAGTTTTTTGTTTTAATTATTTTTTTAGTTTAATAAAATGTTTAATCAAATCGTGCCTGTAAGTATGTATCTAGGAGTTATCAGGAATGCCGTGGAATTTTTTCTAAATATCTGGTTAATACTAGTCTTCACACCGGCAGATTGAAAATAAAGTAATTTTTATTTTCCGTGCGATCGCGTCCCGTTTTGATGTTTTTAAGTCAGGATAGTAAGTTGAAATTGTCAGCTACGCTTCTCGCACAAGAGTCAAAACCAATGATTTCTCCCTTCTCCCCGCAGCTTGAACCTGAGGACCTCCTTAATCTTCAATACTTTAAGAGTTATTGATTTTTTCACGTTTAGTTGATTATTTTCAGTTCTAATAATCAAATCATGCTCCAATTGGGCTCAAAAGTTTTGTTTTTGAAAAACCTTTTCATTGTATTCTGTCCAATCATTTAAAAATAAAAATTGAGCGACTTACTAAGGTTTAAACATGCGCCAAAAGTAGGAGGGCGTGAAAAATCCACCAAGCCACCTCTATTAAAATTTGGAAAATTTTCGATCAGATTTTGAAAATTGAATAATTTCCCTACCACCTCACGCAATTTGCCCAGGCTCAAGCTTTTTTTGTAGAAACGGCGCAATTTGCAATTAACGAAAAAAATGTCTAAAACTTAATATCATTAAAAATTATTTTTCGATTGCACTGAAACTCCGCACATAATGTTCTATTTATACAAGGACTTGATTCACTAAATTTTAAATTTTATTTTGATTTTAAATTTTGAATTTTAAATTTGAAATTTGAAATTTGAAATTTCTGGTTTTATTTGTTACCGAGATATTAGCATTTCAAACAAAATCCCACTTTTGAAGCTTTGACGGCTCATTGCAAATTAACTATTGAACTTAGCGACATCTAATTGGTCTTATTTTGTAGATAATTTATTTATCTACAACTCGGCGACTTTTGTCTATCTATCTTCAGAGAAACGCTGTAAAAATAAAACCAAAAAAGTGCCCTATTTTTGCAATTTAACAAAACTTGCTACCAGAGTTGAAACTTCGGCTCGTTGGTTCCATATTGAGGGCACTCTAAAAAAAAAACTATTGCCTATATGTCGAAATGCGCCAAAAAATGCTATTTCGACTAGACTACTATTGAAAAAAGAAAATCCAGCTGGCTCTTGGTAGATTTGTCTTGATTTCCAGCGAATTCCACTGAAAAATCAGCTAAAAAATCTAGTTGGGAAATCTATACAGAAAATCCAGTTAGAATCAAGTAAAATCCGCTAGAAATCAAGAAAAAATGACCTGGATCCAGCTGGATTTTCCAACTGAAAAATCCAAGTCTTTTTTCAATTAGGATAAACGTATCACACGGAACAGCAATCAACATTACATCTTAAGTTAAGAACGAGATAACTATTAACCCGATAGGTACCATGATTGCTCTCGATGGACGAATGGATACGGCTGTCAACTTCGAAGCAATGTGTGAACCTCTTTAAGTAAAATCCGCAAAAGTTTTTACATTGAATCGTCACTCGCGCTGATGGGATCTAGATCCACTGCTATACGTCAGAAACCAGGCGACAATCAAAACAAAGAATTTTCCAAGTTGCGAAGAATTTGCGAAGAAGGAACAGACGGTCTCATGTGACGGAAAGGTCTCGGGAATACGATCAATCAGGGCAATACAGTAAATTATTGGAAAAATTCGAAGAATAATTGTAGGAGATATGGCATTCAGAATTGTGGCCAAATTGCATGAATTTGCTACTAATTGCTATCACATCTTGCGATTTATTTCTATTCCTCATCAATATGAAAACGTGGTTCGCGGGAAAGAAATTCAACTCAAACGAAACGGTAATCGTAGAGACAGAAGCCTATTTTAAAGAGTTGAATATATCGCATTTTTTAAAGAGTTTGAAGAAATTGCAGGGACGTTGGAAAAAATGTATCCTAAAAATACGGTCCAAAAGAATATAACGTTGAAAAATAGTTTTTGTTTAAAACTGGCGCCTTCATTTCTAAGGGCGTTTTTCACGAGCGACAATCGCTGCGATTTGAGTCACGTGACCGCATTGCCCGGGATTCGGTTTTGTACTTAAAATTTTTCCAACTTCAGGCGACGCTACTAAAGTTGAAAATTATTAAAAATTATTACAAGTTAGTAAAAATATTATTAATAATTTGACAAAATCGCTGTGACTGAATTTAAATTCTGAAGACTGCACCGTACGCGTGTAATTTTCAATCGCGACAACGGGATCACATAACCTAAATCGCAGCGATTTTGCGATTTTGTCGCTCGTGAAATTGCACCCTAACATGGGTGCTTATTGAGCCACCCTCGTAATTATAATAAATATATCTTTTGTCTCTTTTATTATTACATTTAGCTCCTTTGACATCATTTGCTGCACAATTATATATTATCTATAAGTTGCCATATAAAGGCTTGATATTTTATAAAATGATTATATAAGATTTATTATGGATAACTATCTTAATAAATGACATTGCAATAGTAATTTTAGCCTATTTTATTTACATCATAATAATATTTTAGTTAATTTTAGCTTCAAACTCAATGTAATTCATAATTTTCAATCATTGCAAAATCTTTATTAAGTTTATATTTTATTCTTATCTTAAGTCTATCGTGCTTTTAGGAATATTGTATTGTTAATAGAGATTTACAATAAGCATGCAGAAATTACACTTTAAAAAAACAGGTCATACAAAATTTAAATAATTTTTATTCACAAATTGTTTAACTAGCATTAACATTTAACATTAAAAAATTGTTTAAATGTGAAGTATTGTTTACCTACAAAATTTAAATTCAAATCATTCGTTTAAAAATATTTATTTACAGACTAAAGGTCTTGGTATTGGTTTAAGAATACATATTTTAATTGTGCACAATTTAGCATAACCCAATACATCTATATATAAATTTTATCAAAGCTAAATTGTGCAAATTGTGAGACTTTTGAGAAAAACTTTATATGCACAATTTCTGTAAAATAAGTACCTCCTATCAATGCAAAAGCTCCCGGTAGAAAAAATCAGTCAACTAGGTTTAAAGACCAGAAACAAATTTTATCTTAATATTTTTATACCAAACAATTTAGACTTTCAATTTCAATATCAAGATTTAGCTATTTTATTTTCTTTTACATTAAAAGAAGATTAATTGAAAAATAAGTCATTTTTGCTATCCATTACATTTGATAGAAAATTTAAATATTTAAAATGTTTCTAACGAAGAATAAAGAAATTAATTCTTGAAATTATTATATTTATTATTTTTACATGATAAATAAATTGAAGACAATCTTGTTAAGAAGTAAGTTTTAAAGAAATTTATAAAGTAATGTAAAATTCAAGAATAAACAGTTTTAACTAATTTTTAACAATACTTTAAGAAGCTATACATACATAATAAAGTATATCTACACTTAATTTTAAAAAATAGTCAATGTTATCTATATGAAGATTTTTCATTTATTACTTGACTTGTCTAAAAACAAAGTCAACAATGATTTATTTTCTCAAAAACTCATTTTTTTCTCAATTTTATATTTTTTTGACCTTCATAGAAAAATATTAAATTTTATAACTATTACTTTAAAATTTGCACTTATTAAAACAAAATGTTTTTCTAATTTTTGTCTTACCTTTAAAACGAACCTTAAAACTAATCTTATGTAAATCTTTTGTAGTATTAAATGTTTAAAATATGTTTAGTAAAAATAAAGTTTTTGACAAAATCATTTATCAAAATTACATAAAAATTTAATTAGTTCATTAAATATTTTGTAGAAGTATATGTAATATTTGAATGTGTTAAATAAAAATCAATAAAATAGTTTTTATTAATTGTACATGCTCATAAAAAAATTATGTTTTTGAAATTATAAACGGTTTAGAATCAAATCATGATCTATTGACTGAAAGAAATGTTTATAAAACTTTATTTTGAAAAAGAAAAATTAAAAGCAGCAATCTAATAATTAATGTGTTGGATCTTTTATCTTTTCAAAAATAAGTATTATAAAAACTAAATTTAAAATTCATTAAGTTGTAATAAAACCATCAAAAATGTATGTATAAAAGTGGTTGGTTTTTGCCAAAGATGTATGTAATTAAATGATATTTAAAAAATATTTATTTTTTAATGTTTAATACTTAATTTATCAATTTGCAGATAAATTATTAAAAAATTTAATTGTGTATGAATATTATATAAAATAATTAGTATTTTAAAAAAGACAAAAATCAGCCACTCATGCGTACCTTTAATTTTAAAAATCTGTTAGTATTTTAAATAAAATTTTAGATTAAAATAAATATATATTTATAAACAATAAAAATCAAAATATATTTTAAAGCATTTACATAGCCACATTATGATTACATTACAACATTCATACTGTAAATAAGAAGCACTCGGCAGCATAGATGTTTCTTTCAATTCAGTAAAACACTGCAGCAATTCCAAACTTGGGTTCCAACTTTTATTTTGAAGATAAAGTTGCAGCAATACATACATTTTTTCAGTAATATAACCAGTAGTATTGCTATTTGAATAATTAGAATTAACTCCTGATGGTCCCATTTTAAAGTAAAGTATTTTTAATACTTGTGATGATTAATTACTTAATTTAATATTAATATATTTATGAACTTCATGTTTTTAAATTTAATGTTTTAAAGAACTTAAATTTTACATAAAATTTACTCATAATTCGTCAAATTATTGTATTGAAAAGAAAATTTTAATCTAAAAATAAACAGAGACATATTAAGTACGGTTTTTTGTATTAAAAATCAAAATTGAAACCCCTAAATGCAAGATATTTTTTCAATCAATTCTAAATGTGTTATATATTACAATGCTGCATGTTTACAATAAAAAAGTGATAGCTTTAAGTTTTGTTTTAAAATCTAAAATAGTTTACTATGCGCTTTCTCTGCCTCCATAAGGTTGGTATCAAAATGTTTCCCTTCATCTTTTTAAGATGTTATGAGTCAACCTTTAGCAAGAACGAAGGCTACTGTGGATATATTCCGAAACTCGGACGCCCACGGCAGCTTCTGAAAGTTAGCACCCGGAAGACGCAAATCTGAAATTTTTATAAACAAATCGATTGCGCATTAAAAAACAATTACAAATATAGTTTCAAATCTTTCGCGCAAATATTATAAAAAAATTTATTGTAAAAAACGTGTCGGGGCGCTGTCGCACTAACAAATATTATATCTCGATTCGTTATTATTAATTAATTCTACCATTATTAACGCTATTTGGCGTATTTTTTCAAGCGCAAACAGCACCTGTAATTAGTTTTTGGATTAAATATAGTTTTATGATATTAAAATTTAAAAATAAATTAAGTATATCATCAGGGTTGTTGGTTGTTGGACAAAATGCTCGGAGACACCGTGTAACTTCATGTGGCACCGAAAAACCGTGTAAAGTTCATGAGGTATCGAAATTAGTTCAGAGTGCGCGGCGTTACAATTTTTGTTTAAAAGTCAAATAAAATCTTATATTTAAGAATTAAAATTAAAGGGATGGGTGAGCGGTTGGTCGGTATAATTAAAACTACTTATGTCGCGGAACAAAAAGACAAAAAGCCAAAGTAAGTTAAAATTTTATTTAACAATAATTACAAATTAAATCAAGGAATCACAATATTAAAATACATAATTGAAATTATTAAACTACTCGAATGATCATTCGACGCACGCACGCGAGAGCTCTCTTACCGCAGTCAAGTTGAATAAGTCGATTCCTGGCCGCGGACTCGCACCAACTCCTAGTGGAGAAGCCGGGCTTGGGGAGCGCAGAACCCAACGCACGCAGCGCGCCTCGACGTCTCGAGGATCCAGACGCTACGGTGCCGGGCAACCAGTCCAGTTGCCGCTTGATGCTGCTCGCCCTGGAACGGGTCGCGTTTAATCCACACGTGGATGCCTTTCCCAACAAACTCAAGCTGCCTCGAGGCCACACGCAAAAATCACACACGTACGCGGACAGATCCTTTTTCTTGCTGATGGCTAATTAACTGCCGCTAAGCAGTCGCTGACGAAAAGTGAGCGTCGCGGGCAGCTTGCCGATGCGGATTTTTTTGAAGCGACTTCGGTGTGCAATATCGAATGCAAGAAACCGCCAACAATTTTTTTAAAGTATATAATGATATAAAAATAATTCTTTAAACAATAAATACGTAAGCCCAACACCCAAATAACCCGGAGAAGTATTCGATGAATATAAATATTTGTTTAAACAATAAATAGGAACGCCCAATAACCGTATAACCCGTGGAGCCTTGAGAGTAATTTTTTAAACAATAAAAACGTGTGCCCAACAACCACGTAGCCTGGGAGAGTATTAAAACATTATAAATAATCCTTTAAATAATAAATTCGTATGCCTAGTAACCACATGACCCGGGGGAGTTTTTAAACATTAAAAATAATCTTTTAAATAATAAAAATTTGGGCCCAAAAAAATTTCGCAGTGCGCGCCGAGATTACAATATTGCCGCTCGTACCGTGGCCGTTGCAGCTGAGCGTAAAATTCACACGACAATGACGTATTTGTATTTATTTTTCTCAAAAACTCTACATGTTATTTTCATGGGATCAAAATCACAATATTTTTACTACTTTTCTTAATCTAACGCCAGTTTTTGGATTACATTTATAGAGGCGTTTTAGAGAAATCTAACAATAACCCCACTCATAAACAACTTTTCATTTGATTTACGTGTTAAAACATCAAAATTCTAACTTAAATATCTCCGTTTCTGTACCTGTCATTGCTCTGAAATTTTAACCAAATGTAGACCAAATGTTATTATCCAGAACTAATTTAACGAGAATTCATAACATTATATAGAAAATAAAATTTGGCAGTAACATCCTTATGAAGTGGTCACTGGATGTTTGGTCGTTTCGGTCGTTCCATTTTTCCGATATACAGCAAGCGTTTTTTTTTAATTAAGATTTTGGATTATTGACCAAAGGAACGAACTGAGCGAAACGAGCAAACCGAAATCAAACATGCCAATTGTATAACGTAAAAAATTTAACGGAGTCTAAGAGAAGGAACGAAAGTGAGAATAGAAAACAAGTATGTAACCGAGAGCTTTATGTATGTTGTTAGGAACCGACTTTGGGCCACGAACTATATATATAAACCAATGTAGATGGGAAATTTTTATGTTTACGTCATGATTTATGCTTTTTGTCAACAATTAAACGACCTAGCACTAATTTAACATTGAGTTTCATTATTATTGATTATTTTATGCTCGGAAATGCAGTAATTAATTAAGTAAAATATGAATTGATGAAATTGCGCAGTTACGCAATTTCTTGGATTTTACATATTCTCGTTTAAACAAATTAAAAGACATGAATAATTTAAGGGGATTAATTCCGACGTAATAATGGTAACTTTGGCTATTGATTGTTAAACAAACTTAATATTGTTATTGCGTAAGTTCATAACTTAGGCAATTTTAGGCTGATTTTTATGAAACTTTGTGTAAGCTCGCTCAGGTGAAAAGTATGAAATTTCGTGATGTGAAAATTAAATAATTATTATGAGAAAATTGTAAATTAAAGCTGTAAACAACTTTGACCGTTAAAAAGGGGGACAGTAGGCTAAGTCGTAAACACTTCACAGAATTGTTTTCGCGAAGGAGTTGTTTTTCGGCCTTGGACGATGGCGCGCGTGCGAGCTGACCCGGATAGGGTGTAGGCTGGGCCTAATGCAGCCACCCTATGAATTATTGTGACGTAATGGGATTAGGTATATGTCTCTGAGCTTAAGGCCACCACTAAAAAGCGCTATATGTACATAAATGCAATTTCGGCCGCCTCACCTTGGCGAACGGATTGGGAGGACCTCGCGCTTGCGAATCCTCTCTTAATTTGTCGTAAAATTCTAAGAATTATTTTGATCATCTAATTTCTAAGAATTATTTTGTAACGGACTTTTATGCGGTAAACAACTTCATTCAAATAGAGGACCCTCGCCAAGGGCCCAGTCAGTCGAGAATCTGTCTCTGTGAAGTGCGGAAGCTCTGTAAAACGATACACCGAACTTGTAAGCTCTAGAGCAATCATTATCTTCGATCAAGTACTTGTAAAATTATAATAGTCACTTTGTGCAAATTCGGAGTGAACTTTAAAAATAAATCAAAAGTATTAATGTAAATTCGGACCTGAATTATTTCAATCAACCCGCTCCTTACGTTTTTGCGCTTAATCGGAGAACGAACCACCAGAGGACTATAAATTCAAACCTGAGTTAGAAGACATCGGTGAGCCGCCCATCTAGGCTCATACTACACTCCACGACCAGCCGGGTCGTAACAATATGTAATGATGAAGGATGTGAAGATACCTTGCGTGAATGCATTATACGTATATTATACGTTTAATAAAGCGCAAAAAAGAAAACCGTGTTTAATTAGTCATTTATTTAAAAATTGCTAGAAAATTAGGTAATTTTACCTTTTTTTAAATAAATTTTATAATTTGAAATTAAATTTGAGAATATTATGAAAGGAAATTTGTATTTTGAAATACTAGGTTAGGCTATATATTAATTTTGTATGTTTATGATGAAAAAGTTGATTTTTTTATACTTTGAGTATTGTAAACTTACTCACTCATCTACATATATCTAATGATTATAATAACGCATCAGTTTCTTAGTCGGCTGTACATTTCAATGAATTTTTTTGCAACTTATTAAAGTCTGTTTCAATAAAAATGGCTATGCAATTTTAGTACCATAATTCTTTAAACAAAAGATTTTACTATTTTAATCATTTAACATATTTATATAAGTAATCAATTATTTGTTCAATAGTATTGTTCAACATATTTAGTAATTTAATAATAACAATAATAGAATTCATTTAATATGAAATATTTCTTCTTAAAACAGTAGTACATTTACTGTTAACTTTAAAATATAGTTTTATTATGGATAATCTTTGAAGAATTTTAAGATACGTTTATTTGCAAGGTCGAACGACCATTTTTGAAAAGTTGTTCCGTAACATTATATCGTACCTATAATGATCTTCAAATTATATTCCGAATTTCATCAATTTAATTATTTTTTTCCGAGGTAACTCAATATTAAGTGAACCAATTTTTAATCCATTTAAAATTCGAATATTTACGTACTCTTGAGTCTCGAACTTTATATTTTAAACTGGTACGTCGGAAAGAAAAAAAATTGTATCGAGTTAATACAAAATTTAATTGGTCGAAATATTTAATATTTTTTTTGTCTTAAAAATAAGCACATCTTAAAATTCTTTAAAAATGTCGGAAATGAAATGACTTTTCCGACATTTTCAAACGTACATTTCATGTTTTTAAATTTTTTGATCATACATTTTTGTATGTTTTTCTACATTTTTTATTTATATTGGGGATGTACATAGTACAATTTAAAAAAAAAATAATTATGTAATATTACAATTTTTAATCTACTGACTGATAGCTTGAAAGAATCCAGTTTCGATATTAGGTTGATATTAATTTTTTAGTAATATTTATGCACTTGATAACTATTATTGATGAGCATTTATGACTTTTTATTTATTGTAGGTTCAATTGCAGATTAAAGAAATGAAGGTCAATTTTGCAATAAATTGGAAAAATTATACTAAGTTGAAAAATACCGAGAATCATCGGATTGAAGCTGTCATTTGTAAAAGATGCAAAAAACTAATACGTCCTTGCAGCGAGAGAAAATTACAAATTCATAGGTAATATTCATTCCTAAAAAGTGATGAGTAGTATTATATCGAAACCAAGATAAAATGATTTCAATTAAGTCTTAATTTAGTTCTTAATTGTTTTAATTAATTAATGTTAAAATATAAACCTATTTTCACCCACAAATACACTATTAGTTACTGTTTACTCATATAATTGAACTAACCACATAATACACTTATGTTAGAGGCCTCTCAATATTTCCTTTGTGAGAAAAAACTCTGTCCCTCAAGCCTTGTTAGCCAAAATGTAGTACTGAGATAGATTTTTCAAAGTTGGTCCCTTAATCTATACACCACCCTCTGATTCTTAGTTCAAAGAATTCGACAAAATAATATATACTTTAATTGTCGAGATAAATATTTTATAGTTTTACATAAATATATGTAACAGTTTCTTCACCAAAAAATGATTACTATAGCGTACACCTAGAAGTTCAATACGTATTTGTACCAGAATATAATACATAAGATCTTATAAAATTTTGTAACATTTTTTCAATAGAATAAAATTTCTCAAATATACTATCATTTTTATAGAACAGCATGTAAAGGAATGACCTTGCAAAACCGCAAAGAAGATGAAACCCAGTCTGAGAATCTTGAAGCGACAAATGATTCCGTACGTTTTCTTTTTAGTTTAATTGTCGCTTGCTTATATACTATTTTGAAAAAATAAACTACTCATGGATATATTTTTTTTCAGGGGGAGGATCTCCACAACTTAAATACAAACGAAGAAAATGTTACACTTAATGAAAAGATTGTGAACAAAAAACTCGCTATGTTATTCTTTGCTTGCAGTATACCTTTTAAGGTAGTTGAAAATAAGTATTTTTTAGATTTTGTAGATACACTAATTAAACTAGATTTCGAGTACACGCCACCGTGTCGGCAGGAACTTTCTAGAAGTCTTTTAGGAGAAGTTCACAACGACATTGAAATTGAAAAGAAAAAATTGTTGAAAGACACAAGCAGCATTTTGATGCTTAGTGGTTGGCGTAATAAAAGTTCCAATCAAAAATTTCTTGTTTTTACTTTAAAAAATATTCATGCTCCTCAGATATTTTTAAGTTTTCATGATACTTCGATAGAGAAGGAAGATGCAGATTCTTTGACTGTACACATTAAAAATGCAATAGCTCTGGCGAAAGAAGAATACCAAACCAATGTTTATTCGATTATTACAGCTAATGATGCAAAAGTTTCACTGGCAGAAAAATTCGAAAATACAAATGATGGACAAAGTGTTATACAAATTAGTTGCAATAGTTACAGTGGGAATCTTCTTCTGAAAAATATAGTAGATGATGATATAAAAAGAAAAGTTCGTGATATTGTAAACTTCTTTCAAGAACCAAAATATGAATCCATAATATACAAAATGGGTGGAAGTAAACTTGAAAACTATACAGATACGCGCTTTAGTTTGTTTCGAGACAGTTGCGACAGTGTTTTAAAAAATTTAGATGTTTTGCGACAAGTTTGTCAAATTTCTGAAATTACTATTAATGAGAATATTGTTGAATATATATTTGACGAAGAATTTGAACATATATTAAAAGGCGTTGTAAAAAAACTTGATCCAATTTATCATTTGATAGATAAATGCCAAGATCCCAGTTCTAATATAGCTGATGCAACAGAGTATTGGTTGAAATTGAGAATATCTTGCAAAAAATACCTTAGTTTTATTGATGGTCGAATTCGTAAAGCGATATGGCCGGTAGGGTTTGCTGCAAATTTCTTACATCCACAATATCAAGGATTATTATTAAATGACATACAAAGAAAAGTAGCCGCTAATTTTTTACAAAATCATTTAAATGATGTTGAATTGCAAGAATTGGATGTTTTTCTTACAAACAAGGAAAGATATAATAACTTAATAGAAAAATGTAAAAGCGCAATTTCATTTTGGACTTTGTGTAGCTTGACATTACCAAATTTATCGAAATTTGCTTTAAAATTAATGGTAATTCCTGCATCGACAGCTTCAATTGAAGCCGTTTTCTCTAATTGGCCATACATACAAAGTGTATACAGAAACCATTTAAAAAATGTAAATTCAACTCATTTACTTAATATATATCATTCACTCAAATTTCTAGATCCACCAGAGATATAATTATGGGTTCGAAATATAACTATGAAATAAATGAATATACATTCAAATTGTTTCCAATATTTAGTATTTATTATTTCTAATAAAATTATTTAAAAACATAAAGAACTTGTATTTACTATTATAATAAATGAATATAATTTTGTCACATCTAAATTTTTGTAACTGCCTTAAATCTAATAATTTTATTTTGTACTTATTCTATATTTTATTAACATAAATTTTTAACATTGTTACGTCATTGTTACATCATCTCAAAAGTAAATTTTGAATATTAATAATAACCTTAAGAGGTTTTAAGGTAAGAGATAAAAAAATAAAATTAAATAATAATAATAATAATAGATATGAAAGAAGATGTATGTACAAGCATTTTTACAAAAGAATTTTGTGCGCATCTATTCATTTCGCTCTCAAAGTAAAGAATTAATTAAGGCAACAACAAGTCTCAGTAATGATATATAGTGTCTATATATAATCTCTTAATCATTCTTTTAACATAACTTAACATACTATTAACATACTATCACTTAAATTGGTAGGATGAACACAATTAATTCTACAGTACAGGTCTGTTGTTTTAACAGGTTAAGATTATTGATTGAATTTAAATTTATATTAATTCAAACTTATCAAAGGATACCCAATAAAAATAAATTGCTTCGAATTTCTGTATTATATTTCTCAGTGACTTCCTATGCTTGCAGCTTGATATTTTTACATTGAAACTTATATTCTAAATTCGCAATTATTTTTTATACATTTTTAAAACGCTTTCAGA